>MNCI01011023.1:0-17282 GCA_015680685.1 Gnetum montanum | reverse complement strand
AATGGTTGGATCCATTTTTGGGGCCATTCCATCCTAGTTATCATTATTTCATCTCATTAACATCACTTACATGAATGGAAAAGATGGTGGATATCTCTGAAGATCATAGGCCAAAAATACCCTACCATCAATATTTTTATGATCGTTCTTATTCTTACATAATGGCTTTGACAAGGACCTTCATGAACATCCTTGGGAACTTGTGACTGATCTTGATATGGTACACACCATTGTACTAGGCCAANCACACCATTGTACTAGGCCAGAGGCTTTTGCTATGTCAAGCTTAAGGATGCATATGATATTCCATTACATCTTTACCTAATACACTACCTCATGCATTATGATATCACTAGCTAATATCTTCTTTCCAATAATAAAGTCAAATTGATCAAATTCAATAAAATTAGGTAGAAACTTACACTAAAATTTTATTGCATATGCATGGGCCTAACAAATATATCAAATGAATTAATTTGTGTAAAATACATCAATAGCAATAAATATTAAGTATAATAGATATATTCAATAGTCATGTAACTTGAACACTTCTTTTATATAATTCCTTATAACTAATACCAAAAGCTTGAATAGCTCATATAAATATTTAGTAGATAATTTTGATTTTTTTTATAAGAAAAGAGAAACTTGAAAAGATAGTTGTAGAGACTAATAGGCCTATAGTAAGTAGGAAAAAGGACTTTTTCCTTCTTTGGGAGAAAAACTAGGTATTGTCCTAGTTATGTAAAAAGGTGGACTGAACAAGACAACTCTAGAAGATAGTGAAATTGGGTATCTTGTATCATAGTCATGACATCATCTTACCATTTTTCTCCAAAATGTTTAAATTGAGCTTACATTGAAAAATCATATCTAATCTAGAAAAAGCCAAAGAGTTTTTAAAACGGGATAGGCAAAATCAAAGTAACTTGCAATAAAAATCTAATTTAAATCAGAAAATTACAAAAAAGAAAAGTGATATGTAAGGAGTAGGTCTAATCTCTTTTGATCATTTATTTTCCACCTCATTGTTGCCTTTGCCTAATTGAAATTACTTCTTGATTCCAAGAATGTTTGAAAAAATGCAAGAAATATAGGTGGTGTCAGCTAATAAATTAATTAAAATTTATATTTGCATTTATAACATGAGAGGCTTTAAAAAATATTTGGATCTAAAAAGTTTGTTTTTGAAAAAACTTAAAAATTTTATGCTAGAAATGAAAAATTTTTATTACATCTAGAAAATTATGTACAACAATGAAGTTATCTAAGTTTATTTAAAAACTAAATTTAAATATATTTTTTTTGAAAAAAATTAAAAATCTGGTAGGGGAAAATTATTTATTTTGAATTCTTCCATTAAAAGAATTTCATAATGATTTTCACCAAATCATCAATAAAATTATAAAGATTTTTTGCATTATAAGGAAAAGAAATTTCATGATTTATGATTTATTTGTAAAGAAATAAATTAGAAAAATTTTCAAAATTCATTCCCAGCAAGTGCTAAGAATTAAAAGTGCAACCTAACTTTTATTTAGCTATGTTTTAACTAGTGAAGATTGTTATTAAGATTTGCAATTTGGTTTGTGCAACATATATTAAAATGATTGTAACTGTGGGACTGATAAAAGTTGCCATAACCATGATAATGGTTTGAAGAGATGAGACCCTATTTAATCAACTCCAGTTGTGTGATAATTAGATACAGCATGTTTCTATGTTTTTCAAATAGTAAAGTCATTTACAACAAAAATTCATATATAACATTGATGAGTCATCCATTGGCATTTCGTATGTTGATTGTAAGCCCTAGATTTAGGAAGTGTTTCATGTGCCTCATGTTTATAATCAATGCCTTCATTATTGCAATATTCTTCAAAAACATGGTTGTCAAATTTTTCTCCATGATCACTTTTAATCAATTTAATTAGATAGTCCTTTTCTCTTTGCACTATGTAGCAAAATTTCTTGAAGTGATGAAAGGCTTCAACCTCCTGGGTTATTAGAAGTACTCATGTAAACCTTGAGTAATCATTAATAACTACAAAAGAAAGTACCTTCTATCACCTATGCTACAAGTTCTAGTAGGTCCTAATAAATCCATATGCAGTAATTCAAGAGAACATTTAGTATTAATATTTCTTTTTCTTTTGAAACATATGGATTTTTATTTACATTTCTATTATGTTTCTCATATCTTATCCCTCTTGGATTGGATGTTGGGTAGTTCTTCAATAATTTAACTTTTAGAAAGCTTGCTAAGATTCTCAAAGTTTAAATGTTGCAACCTCCTATTCTACAACCAATTTTCCTCTGATTTTCTAATTAAACACATCAAATTATATCTACTTAAAACATAGTTATTAATGATATAATTTTTTTTCTAATTTATGTCTCATAGGAATGACTTAATTAGTTTTAGAATCTTTAATAATGCAATGGTTAGCTTGAAATAATACACACTTATCATCATTACAATGTTGACTAACACTTAATAAATTATTATCCCCAACCATACCTTTTTCATTGACATGTCTTGCTACTATTTCCAAAGCTAACACACCCATAATCATAGCTTGAAAGAGAGGTAAATCTTGACCTATCTCTAGTCATATGTCTTGAGCATCAACTATTAAGATACCAAATGGTATGTGGTTTTTCTTGAGATTTCAAATTTTCCATACATGAATTATGTATGATGTTTTTTGGAACTCACATTTTTCTTACTTTGGGCTTTTGTTCATTCTTATTATACCTATTTTGGTTAGTTCTTAATAAATAATTCCACTTACCTTGCCTTCTCCATGTGAACTAAGTAGGCTTGTACCAAAGCCTTCATTTATCTCCAACTTGCTTGGATTTCCTCATCATTACATTTAAGATGGATATCCCTTGAGTGAATTTCTCAAAATCACTTTTGAAATTTTTAATTTCTTAAGCTTGATGCCCAAGAATGACTTAAGAGTCATTGATTGGCTTGAGTAGATTCTTGATTTTCACTTTCTTTTCTTAATGTTATATGTCTCTTTCATTAAGACATTTTTCAAAAACATTTCATCTAGCTTGTAGATCATCATGAGTAGTTTATTTCTCTTGTAATTTAGTTTCCTATTTTTAAATATTTAATTCTTACTCATGTAGCTTCTTCTTCATCTTTTTGTAAATGGTTTGATGTTTGGTAAAGAAGGTGAGTGCAATTCATACTTGTATACATCATCCATATTTTTCTCACCTTCATTAGGTAGATCCTCTTTTTATAAAGTCATCATGAGAATAAGATTGAATTCTTCATTACTTTCTTCATGAGTAGATTCAAGGATATCTCAAATTTCTTTATTGATTTTGTAATAAATAACTTGTTTAAATTATTTTAGACATAGAGAATAGTAGGAAAATAGAAAATGATACCACATTAGTTTCTACATCATCATCCACATGAACACGATGAACCTTGTACCTACCAACACATATGATAATGAGAAGAGCAAATAGCACTTTGTCATTTCAAGATTTAATCTTCACCTCACTATCACAAGAGTTGAGCATGGGTTGATGCTTGTTTTCCCTAAGTGAAGCTTGTTCAATGATAGAGTGTAGAAATGTTTCCATCAAAAATTTTAATCATTGAAAAATTGAAAGTCTTGGTGTAGTATCCTTAACCTTGAATCCCTAAGCCCTTCAAAAAAATGGAATTCAAGGTACCCTCTCTATGCATTGACAAAGAATAAAAAACACCACCCTCTCTATGCTTGATTCAGTCATGTTGTGCCACACTAAAGAGTGCTAATGATGATGGAGTAAGGTTATGATGAGGAAATGGTAATGAGAGCATAGAGAAATGCTCATGAAGGCCAACAATGCATTCCAAGTGTTGACAACATGCCTATAGCATTACATTGACATGTAGATTAAGGTTATGCACTTCATGTTTTAGAAGTGCGGTTCACTCAACAAATGCGTTTGAGGAACCAACACTTTGCTCCAAGGTTTCTTTGGCAATTAGGCTCCTACCTCATGTTCAGAGCCATTGATCTTTATTGGTCTTCTAGCTTGACAATTTGCAGTGGCAAATAAGCACAATACAGCATGAACTGCTAGACCGACTAGTAGGAACTAGGCAATCACTTCCAGATGTCTTTGACCTTTTGGATAATAAAATTGTAACCCAGTCAAAACTATAAGAGGCAAGGGCCAAATATTATTTTGAAAAGACAACTTGAAACAACCAAGGAGCTAAATGAATGTTTGGTTGCAACAGCTGCTGAACTGAAAGCCCAAATTGCTGACCCTACATTTCTCAACCCAGAATTGACAATATATGAAGCTCTTGAACAACTTCACATCAATTTGAAAGGGGTTGAGGATGTGATGGAGATGGTGGTGTTATATTGATCCTTGGTAGAGGCCACCCAACATAAAATTTAAAAGGCCTTGGATTTGACCTACTAGGAGAATGTGCAGTTGACCACTAAAAATCATCACCTACAAAACGTTGATGTGCATAAAAAATAGTTAACTAATTTTATCCATCAACAGTGAGAGTAACTAGCCAAAGTAAATACAAAGTTAAGGAGATTGGTAGCTGAGAATAGAAACCTCTCTATGGAGGAGTTTCATGCCCTTTGCCAAAAGACTACAATAGAGGTAGCTGCTTGGAAATTCGAGGCTCTCAAATTGTAGAGAGTCAAAGATCACTACAAAGAATAGGTCAACCTATAGGAGAAAGTAAATGAGAAACACATCCAAGTAACGAAGGAAAAGGTGAACAAGACCTTCCAATAACTCCAACAAGGACACAAAATATGGCAACCCATCACCAATGGGATTAATCAATATAATAAAGTAGAAATTTGCTTGAAGGAGTTGCAGATAGAGGAGATAATTGAATATATGGAGCTTGCCAATCTTTGGTATGCAAACCTAGCTATGTTAATTGTCAAACGACCGTGGTCAGAACTAGAAAAGTAAGTGGCCAGCTCATATTTATTGTATGAGGCTAAGTTCAAGCACCACAAGGACACCGAGAAAAAACTTATAGAGGGAAATGCTAAACTCAAGGTTCTCAAGGGTAAATGTATCGATTAGAGACCCACTGGCAAGAGCTTATCCAAAAGAATGAATGACTACCAAGAGCTACAAAACATAGTTAGGGCACTTGATGTCAAATGCAAACAATTCATTGTCTGGTTCATCAATGTCAAGGATTTGTTCCCAGTAATGCGTTGTCCATGGGATATCCTCATTGCAACCGAAATTAGCAATGCTGTGTGGATAATGAATGATCCCTAGAGCAAGGAGGAGAAGATGAAGGCATTACTGGATGCCTTTCATCTTCCACCGAAGGTATCAGCTATAGTAAGAAAGCCATAGCCGCCTTAGCCATCATGCATGCCTGAAGCTGGCCAAGGTCCTTTAGAACCTTAGGAACCTCCACCGCTTGGGACAATTTGATCTTCTCAACCATCTTCATGCCATCAGAGGATGTGTTGTCTAGTTTAAGTAGTCATGTCATGGTGTTCAATTTTGTGTCATGAACACCACAAATTTTACAATGATGTTGATCCATACACTCAGGCACTCAATTTTGTTATGTTAGTTTGTTATGTTAAATGTCAATCAATAATCCCATATCTTCCCAATTTTGTAAGGGAACTCGAGGACAAGTTTTCAATTAGTTGTGGGGTTATGATGAAGTCTCAAAGTGTCATGTCTATGGGCCCTCATGGATGTGGCCTCATCGATGGGCCCCCATCAATGTGGCCCCACCTATGTGGTGTTGCCCCATTAATAGGGTCACATCAATGTAGTGTTTGCTACATTTATGGGGTCCCATCGATGCACCTCCACAATAAAGTCTATAAATATGTGTTCACTAACTGTGTTTATGGCATGTCTTATCATAGTTGTAGTAGAGCTCCTATAGTTTTATCATTTGAGAGTTATAATATTTTCCTGAGTGCCTACAGTAGGAGTCAGAAAGTGTATGGATCTTTATTCAAGTATTGATGTACCTAAGCACACTAGTGTGAATGACAATAAAGACAAGCCTTTTAATCAAACCTTGTAGCACTTGGAATAAATTAATGATTTATTCATGCATTTACTATTTTCATTAATTACATGATTAATTAAGATAGACTTTAATTAATTAACTAATTAATCTAAATAGACTAAACACAGAAGTACAACCACTTCAAGAATAACATACAGCGCTTGGTAATCCCAAAATTTCTTAACGCTTGGTAACCTAGGAGTGTTGTATGTGTTCAGGATGTGTACGGAAAGTGGTACCAGATAATTATGTTAGAATAGTTAGTTATTAATTAGCAATTAGATTAGTTAAATTGGTTAATAAATTGAGTTTCAAATTTTTATCAATCATAGGTGAATAAAATAAAAAATAAAAAAAATCATGTGCCCCAATTACACTTAACCATACAACTAAGCTTCACAAGTGTAGTTGGGAAGCATACTTAGGAACTTAAGGTCTGTGAAATTCACCCAAATTACATGTGAACACTTGTAATTCATATGATTTGGTGTAGGGTATACTTGCCACTCATCACCACCTAATCACATAAGTGTTCTTTAAGCCTTTCATGTTTCTTTGCCTCATCTGCCACATGCTTATTTCAATAGCTAATTTCTAGTAGATAGTGCATACCTCCTCTATTGAGAGGGTTCTATTTTCTCATGCGAGACCACTCATGTCCTAGTTAACCCTCACTATTTTTTCTCTTATCTAGTTAATGCTTTCCTCTAAGATGTTCTTTTGTTTCTCCATATTGGTCAATCGCATATTATCTGCGGTGAGCTACTTGTTCTCTTCTTGGATTGTGATGAGTGCCTTAGCATATGAATACATTTAGGTTTTAGTTACTAAGGCATTCCACACTACTTTCTCCTTCTCATTCTCCATTTTCTTGTTTTGCTCAATCAAGCAATTCATTTATTTTTTTTAACTACTCTAGCTGATCATGCACAATGAATTGCATGAAATCTTTGCATTCAGCTCTCAAGGATGCGAGCTCTTCCTATAATTTGAGGATTTCATTCTCTACATGCTTTGCCCTAATTTTTACCATGACCAGCTTACCCTTTGTGACAATCATCTCTAACTACATTGCAATGACATCACTTGGTATGCCTAAAAGTGTTGTCATCACCTATCTAGTCTGCAGTAGTCATTCTAGCACATCTTCATGATCTACAAGAGTCATTGAGGTTCCAACTAACATTTGAGAATCTTTGGCTTCAGTTAGATCTGCTAATGGCACAACAGGTATGTTGAAAAATTCTTTAATGTGATCAATTATGACTTTAGTTGCTTCCATTGCATCATGGTGCTGCATTACCATAACTGTGGCTTCCTCTCTAGTTTCTAACACCACCTGGAACAATCCAACATTCCTAGAGATTTTTTGTGACCATTGGACGTCTCCTCCTAATTACCGTGAGATCTATCCATTCATAGGATAGTAGAAACTATTAGTTGTATGGCATTATCTATAACTCTATAGAGGTTGGCCTCCTCCCTTGTTCCCTAATTGATAGTCATTGCAATCTATTATAGATAACTCATTGACAATCTATAGTCTTATGACAGCAGTGGTGAAACTTAATGTTGCTATTATTCTTGTTATTGTTGTTTTTGCTCTTGCTATTGGTCACTAGGTTCCACTTGTTGTTGTTGTTCAGTAGTCTATGTGGTTTTTCCAATGTTGGTTTTTTCCTCACCCTAGTCCTTCCTAGGTGGTGCTGGTTTGAGCAGTTTGGCATATGAAACATTCTAGGCCTTCCTGGGAATGTCATTGGTGTACCCTAGGATTCTAGCTTATTTGCACAACTTTCTAATAAGGCAAGGAAATGCAAGTATTGGCTTCCCTACCTTCTTTGCTTCAAACTACCTTTGGATCTTCATAAAATAGAGTTGTGCAAGATTCGCATTGTACTTTACCATCAAGATCACACTTCCTCTAGCTGCATAAGTGGATAATCTATTTAATCCTTTTTTTGGAAACAAGTGGTGGTGCCACTCTTGAGATAGATTCTTTCCTCTAGAGTTAATTCATTAAATCCCTTATCTTCTTTGTCATATTTCTGTTTTAGCCATAGTTTTCTAGTTTCAGCATGTGATTTGGTGAACAAGTGTGCTACCTTTGCCCCTTCATTAGGTATGTTTAGAGATTCAGCTATTACCTTGACTGAGTATGAGACTAAGAATCTTTCGATGTTGACAATGGTGCCTTCTTCTTTATTACACTAGAATTGATAAGTTTTCCTGAGGTACCATTCTCTACTATTATATAGGATGGGTCATAACAGTGATGCTTTGAGTTGTATCTTTACTACTTTCGAAATGAACTCTACAAATAGACCAAAGTCCATTTTCACAATGATTGTGGTCAAGATTGACATTTCTTAGATAGCTCGAAGGTAGTCTTGTGACAACGTGAGATGTTATCCTTGTAATTGTGGTTTCCCTACCTCTCCTTAGGCCAGCTATTTGATAGCAGGAGTTTCTTGATGAATGCTAAAGGATTAGGCTTCCTACTCTACATGTTTTGGTTCTTGTTCTTCTTTTCGGCCTCTACCTTGGCCTCTTGGTTGTTTACTTGTGGCCTGTGAGGGTCCTCCATGTGCTCCTCTCTTTGGGGCCATTTTCAATCATCAAGGATTTAGAGTTACTAAGGTATTCTCTTATATTCTTAATGGTTCCATACCTTACTTATACCCTTAGGTACATTAAGTTCTTAGTTTATCATGATTGCAAAGTTAGATAAATTTCCAAAAAGAAACCCCGTAAGTGTTAATTTTCTTATAACCCTTCATAGTTGTCTATTTTATTCTTATTCATGGCTCTTAATGATGGTTATGATTCCTTAAGAGCATTATTTAAGTGTTCAATCATTAAGGTGATTTATTTTTATTAAAAATTTTTTAATTTGTTCTTCATACTTACCCTTAAAATACCTTTTGGACATTAGCAAATTTTGAAAATTTGGCTCAAATTTTTAACACTAGCAGCCCCCCACAACTAAGATGAGCACTTTGAAATCAAATAGATTCAAAAATCATGAAAATTGGAGCAATAATGTGCAAGTTACGACTTGGCAAAGCTAGGAGGTTAGAGCTCGAAATATAGAAGAAAATTAAAAAAATATCTCTTAGGTGAAAATGTGAAAAATGAGAAATTTGACTAAGTGTTTTCCTATTTATACTTTTTGTTTGATCCGATAATAGGAATTTGACATTGGGGATTCGATATTAGGGCTACTCCAATATCAGGGAGGCCAAAAATTTACATTTTTCAATGATGTTTAAGGATGAAAAACAATTCTTTTTGAATGTCTAAAAGGTTTAAAGCATATTTACAGGATCTTGGGTGATGGACGATGCATATTTCTTCAAAAATTTGGCACAGATAGTATGCAAAGAAGGAATCTCAAGTTATATGAATTGTTGATGAGATGAATGACATGGGTAAAGAATTCTTTGGTATCAAATGGAGTTATGTGATGTAAAGGAAAGTTCTTATTAACATTTATTGGCCTCGAAAGATTCAAGATAATGTGGAATCGCTTCATAGTTATAAGATACTACAATTATACAAGTGGGTCCTCCCCAAAGCAAACTCTAGCCCTTAATGCCTTTGTATAACCACACCTAGAAGTGTCCTTATGTACTTAAGGAGTTGAATGTAACACATACTTGTTAACCAAATCATACATGTTAGCACCCCCCAAATTAGGAAAATGACTCTATGTACACAAAACCACAAACTACGATTATTCATATAGTGAGATGAGATGGACTAAGATGGGATTTCAAAAATCAAGACGTGAGGTATCTTACCATAGGCATAATGAATTCTTATGTTTTATTAGTGCTTAAAGTAATCATTAGCCTTTCTATCCAAGATTCAAACCAAGTCCAAACCACATTCTAGTGACATCACATTGTCTCATCTCTTAGAATTACAACTGTAAAACTACCACTATTGTTAGGAGCATTTTCCCTTAGTGTATTTTCCAAAGAAGGAGTGAGTTCATGGCATGCTTTATTTTATTCTATGTTTTTCAATTTTTGAGAAGCCGCCTACCTTTAGGCATGGGTAACATGTCTTTTCAATGACATGGTAAGGTAGCACTTATTATACTCTTACTTCCATTTTTCATTTAATCTACACAGATATAATATAACCTAAACAACATAATAGAAGTAATAGAAGTAATCCAATAGAATCCACAAATCCCCTTGGTGTCACACCCTTAACATTCCCACTTTGTTCTTCACTTTTCAATCAAGGCATAATGATCACAAGTTTATTCTTAGTTGTATGGTGAGAAAAATATCATTATGGCCACGATAAGAACCTCTTATTAATGGGATGGATGAATGGATGGTGTGGGCTCACTATTCAAATAATCAGTCCTTTATAACTTGATAACATAGAGAAATATTTACTTTATTCATTATGTGGTTTATTGATGATCAAAATGAAAACAAAGTATGAAAAAGATAGTAAGAATTGGAAAAAGATGTAAAGAATGAAAAATCATTAAAGAAGAAGAATATTAAAAATTAAAGAAGTGAAAAAGTATAAAAGACTAAAAAGGTATTAAAGAAAGTGTAAAATGAGAAGAAAATGAAAAATTCAACATAGTACCTATGGTTCTGGATTGACACCCATGACTATTATTAAGATCAATTAAATAGAATATGGAACATATAGTAGACTATTGGGTAGGTTGGATAGACTTCTTGGAAGATTCATAATAAAGTTTAACTTGTTGGATATTGACAAAAATAAGCTTATGTGAATAAGATGGGTGATAGATATGTAGGGCACTAGATGGATAAATGGCTTGCATAATGTATGGTCCCTCCAAAAGTGTCTAAAATTTAGCTTTTTAGGGTAAATGACTAGGATTATAATAAAGGACCTTGTCACCTGGCTGTATAGTGGCATGCTTTATTCGTGTATCATGCCTAAGTTTGGAGTAATGCTTATGTACTTCACTACTCATGAGTGCTACTAGCCTATTTTCATTTAAAAGATTCAAGTTCATAAGGCATTCCTTTTGGGCTAATCTCAAATCAAGGTCAATTTCACTGGCAGTAGCTAAAGTGTGAAGCTCTGCCTAGATTGGAAGCATTGGCAACTTGCCATAGACTAACTTGTATGGTGTGTAAAGGCCCATAAAGCATCATTCAGTTTAGTGCTTCAATCCCTTCTAAACCTACTAACCATCCTAGTGAGTATTCTAGTACTTTTGTGGTTAGTTATTTCAGCTTGACCATTTGCTTGGGAATGATATGGTGTTATTAGCTTATGGTTCACCCCAAGTTGTTGCATGAGCTTCTAAAATGTAGCATCAATAAAGTGAGTCCCATTGTCTAATATAAGCATTCTTGGTACTCCAAATCTATTCACCATGTGTTTTTGGAAAAATTTGATAGTTATCTTTGCTATATAGTCTTTTACTATTGCTACATCTACCCACTTTATGTAGTAATCCATAGTCACAATAATATACACTTTTCCATTTGACATCAGTTGAATGGACCACATAAAATTAATTTTCCATATGTCAAAAGGTTCTAATGGTTGTATCCATTGTTGCAGTGCTTCATATCTAGTCATCATTCCCCCATCACTTGGTAGGCTAAAAGTAGCCTGTCATTGGTAGTTTAAGTGTCGTTCTGTGCCTTGCATAGTGGTCACCACATGGGCCTTCATGGGCATCCTATAAGACTCTCTGTTGGTCACATTCTACCACATACCATCTAACAAGCCCATTTGCATAGATCTTGTATAGATTTCCATTGATCTCCATTTATCTCTTTGCTCTATGAAAGAATTGTTCATGTTGTTTCTTACGCCATTCAGTATGAAGCTTTTGTGTTGATAGATAAGTCAACTATTCTATAGTCCATGGCTTCCCTATTGAGTTTACAAGCTTCACTATTTTGTAAAATAGATTCTCATCAGAAAATTAGTTTGATAAAGGTTCTACTTGATCCTCAAGATCCCATTTCAACATTGAGAGATGATCAGCTACCACATTTTCTATTTCCTTTTTTTCAATAATCATGATGTCAAATTCTTGAAGGATCATAAGTCATCTTATCACTCTAGGATTGACCATTGGTTTTCTCATAAGAAATCAAATGGCACTATGATCAGTGTGAACATAGATATGGTACCTAAACATATAATGTTTAAACTTTTTAAGCACATATACCATGACCATTAGCTCCTTTTTAGTTATAGTGTAGTTTAATTAGGCTCTGGTGATGCTCCTACTAGCATAGTGTATGTTGTATGGTCTTTTTTGATCATCTAGTTGTGTCAGTGCTGCACCAAACACATAGTTAGAAGCATCAGTCATGATATGAAAAGGTCTTAACCAATCTGGAGCTTGAAGAATTAGTGTCTCTACTAATTTTTGCTTCAAAGCTTTGAATGCCTTTTCACATCACTCAATCCACTTGAAAGGTGCATCCTTCTTCATGAGTTCTATAAGAGGTTTGGCTATCTTTGAAAATTTTTTGATTAATCTCCTATAGTATCCTATAAGGCCTAAGAATGATCTCACATCTTTTACTGTATGTGGTTGTTGAGTGATATTCTAGATGACTGATCTTTTTGGCATCTACCTCAATACCTTTCTAGGAGAGTTTATGTCCCAGCACTATGCCTTCATGGACCATGAGATGGTTCTTTTGTCAGTTGAGCTTTAGATTGGTTTCAATGCATCTCTTGAGTACCTGCTCCAACTGGTCTAGTGCTTGTTTGAAATCTAGCCCGTACATTGAAAATTCATCCATAAACACTTCAACACCATTACCTATCTACTTTTGGAATATGCTTAATACCAGTCTTTGGATGGTGGCTAGTGCATTGCAAAGACCAAAGGGAATCTATCTATAGGTAAGCATTCCCCATGGATTGGTGAATGCTATTTTCTCCTGATCTTCAGGTGCAATGTAGATCTAATTGTATCTACTATATCTATCTAAAAAACTATAATATTCATGTCTTACAATAGTGTCCAAGACCTTATCAACAAATGGCAAAGCGAAGTGATCCTTAAATGTGGCAAAGTTCAACATTTGCAAGTCAATACAAACTCACCATTTGCCCCCCTTCTTTGTAACAATCACTAAAGAAATAATCTATTCACTATCTACAATAGAATAGATGAATCATGCCTTAGCAGTTTCTCCAATTCTTTCTTGACTACCTCTTAAGTTTAGGATTGAGCCTTCATTAACGTTCGCATTGTGGTTTGACAAATTCAGTGTTGAAAAATTTGTGGATCAATTCCCATGATCTCATCATAAGACCATGTGAATGTTGTAGACCATTTGTTAATCACTTCCAACAACTTCCTTTTTTGTTCTTCTTCTAAGTTGGCATTGATAATTATTAGCTTCCTCTTGTTCAAAAATGCATATTCTAATGTTGCTAGTAGGGCTTTCAATTCTAGTGGTACTAGTTTCATTGTATCTGGGATCTCAACATGTCCCTAGTTTGTATCTTCTTGCTAGTTGATATGTGGGTAGGAGTGCCCTTTTTCCTAATTGTTTTAACTTATCAATTTCTGTAACATAGGCACTAACAACTTATTCTTCTATTTTCATGTATTTGTTAAATTGAGTTTCTTCACTTGTGATCAGCCACTGGGTGTCCTCTTGTTATGTGGTTGCTGCATATAGACAATTTTGCACACATTGTTTCTACACATCTATTGCATGCCTTGGTATCCTCTTGTTTGATAGCCCAGATTCTTTGCATGCAATTGCACCCATTATCATTGTATGCGATACATGAAACTCCTCATCTTTGTATGATTCCAACTTCATCTTCCTTGGAATTCTCCAAGGAAAAATTTGGAATCCCAAGCTTAGCATCAATGATGCTAAGCCAAGCTCTTCCCATGATAATTTAGAATTCTCCCTTATTCTTCCTCATGTGAATGACTAAAAATCAGCAAGGTAGGACCAACCACTAATGGTGGTAATCACATCATCCACCTATCCAAGTGGGACTGTTATCGATTAGTCTACAAGCTCTAATCAAATGTTACTTCTCTTTAGTGGCAGTAGATTTCATATACGTATCTTGAGAGACTAGATTTACTCTTGACCTAGAATCAAGTAGAGCTTTACATGATTTTTTGTCTTGCTATTTGAAGATAAACTAAGGTACATCCTAGATCAATTTTCTTTTATGGAAGAGCCCCTACCTTTATCCAGTGAGTGAGTGATTGTCTGAGTAAGCATGATAGTTGTGACATCTGAATTTGATAATGTCAGAAGCTTATTGTGTTGAGAAAGATTAGATGTAGATGATGTGGAAGTAGATGTGTTCCCCATCTATCAAATCTTTTCTGAATTTGTTCTGAAAATTTGATTTTATCAAACAAATGTGACATTACATCTAAGACATCATAGATGCAACATAGCATCTACGATGTAGTAGCCAACTAAGATGCACTGATAGGGATGCTACATCGCCTTTGCATTGTAGCATCTATGATATCTCAACCAACTAATGATTCATCATAAGTGAATGGTTATAGCAACACTCCTATCACAAATCATTTCCTCTTAAATATTGTAGGAATTCAAGATATCACCAAAATTCTAAGTGAATGGTGCAGAGATGAATAGTATTAGAAATTCTAAAAACAACACAAATCCCAATGGACCTACACCAAAATTCTATAGAAGAAGAATATGCTTGAACTGGACTATGTCCAAAAGAAAATTTTTGCACTAGATGAAAATGAATCCATGAACTTTAAATACCACACACATTACAGAAAAAGTAGTAACCATACCTGGACACTAATGGGAGCGATGGGAAATTTTAGGGATACGAATGAATGAGCTATTTCAGAGACAGAGCAATATAAGAGATTTACTAAACATCTTGTAGACTCTGGTTAGCCTAAGCCTTCACAAAGACTACATCCTCGGTAATGCATAGAAGATCAAATTTTGTTGGATCCTGGGATCTAGGTTGAAGTCTTCCGACCAGTGGGTACTAGTAAATCAAAGCCTTTGCCAAAGCTGCTCTCATGATATTTTCTGCATTTGGAAATTCTTTGTAGATGAACAGAATTGGTGTAGTAATCCTAAAAATGGAATTTGTTGTCAAGGCTTGAGAGATAGAGCACCTTGGTCACAGGCATTTTTCTTGCTAGTGGCAGCGGCTTTGATTTCTTGACTGAGAATGAGCTCTTGATGTTTTCCATGGATTATCTCTATATTAAAGGACTCTTTGCTCTCATGAGCAAGGACAAAATTCATAGGGTGCATTTCCCTTAAAAGGCTTTTTGGTCCTTTAATAAATGGTATCTGCAAAAGTACTTTGCAAATAAAAAGCTTAACATAAAAATTACTTATAGATACCTTGCATGAGAAGGGTTAAATTTTTAGTTACAAATAGGTAAAACAAGAGCATTAGCTCCCTAAGATTTATTTTAAAAATAATTAATAATCTTTTGTTAATTATATATTGATTAAAATGAATAGCTTGAAAGATAAGAAAAATGTCTACCCTTCCTAATGGATAGGTACATTAGAAATCACCCTTCATATAAAAAATATAAGGTGCCCTTTAGATTTAACCCTTCATGTGTTAGACTTAGAAATGATCAAGATAAGGTTTCTAAAACCTCCCTTTAGGAAATTTGAAATTGAAATTTTTATAACATAGGAAGACTTCAGAACAAAAATTAAAATAAAATTAAAATAAAAATACTAGATATTCACCTTCTTTTACATAAAGGATAGGTCAATATGGATAACATCTTTCTTATGGTGTACAAAGGTAAGCCAAAAGTCCCATCAATGGATGAACTAACTGGAATGCTTACTTGGACATGTGAAGAATGTACTTGATTTAGTGTTGGAACATAAGATTTTCTTAAGCCTAAGATATACCCAAGTTTGGGTATTTTCTTTCTAAGGTTATGATTCTCTTAAAAATTTTACAAAAACTTGTGATTAAATGAATATGAAAACTTTTGATTGAATGAATATGAAAAAGTTATGGTTATGACTAAATACAATAGGTTTTTTTTGTATGAATACCATTTGCATGGTTCCTATAATTATAGGGAAAAAAAAGAAGTGAAATCATTTTAGAAAATAAAAAGTGCAAGATGAATGTACATTCTTAAAGGAGAACACATGTAGGCTATGTGGTTCAACAAGTCTTAAGGATGATAAGCATGTTTTTCTTAGGTGCCTTCAAATTGAACATTTGAGAAAAAATATAATATTGCAGCAAAATGTCTCTACCATTTCGTCTAGTTAAACTTCCAATGTTGGTCACTTTATTGAGTTTATATTTAATTTTCATGGTAAAAATATAGTGTATGTGCAATAACTCTTTTGAGTCTTTGGATGGAATAAAACCTGAGTTTCAATTATTTTCATATAACTTTTTACTGTTGTATTGAAGGTAATAAAATTTCATTTTAACTTTAAAAATAAACTATATAATATGATAATGAGCTCATTGTATAGGCAAACTTGCCAGTATATTTCCACCCTTCTAATCCTGCAGATCCACCATTTCAAAAAGCCCATGGAATGCATAGGCATAGCAATCACAACTTCACAAGTGTCTCTTATGAAACTTTCATTAGAGCTTTTTCTAAGTGGATTATTTTTTATTTTTTTTGCTGGAAATTAAATCAACAATATTAAAATGGAGTTAATCCACAACTAAAAAATATTCAATAAATCTAAAATTTTATTGCATTTGTCAAATGGTAAAACATACTAGAATTTTATTGCATTTGTAACATAGTAGAAATATACTAAAATTTTATTATGTATGTAGAAGGGTAAAAATAGAAATATACATGCTAGAATTTACTTTTACGAGAGGCACATTACTTTTATGCAATTTAAGCAATTACTTTTATTAAATTTAAGAAATTGGGAGAAAACTCACAATTTTCTCAAGATCCATTTTGAAGACAATGACATCAGTCTAGTGATTATTTTAACGTGATGTATATTTTCATGCATACTGATAATGCCATTAGTTAGGTGTTGAAGACTTGTGGGAGCAAGAGGCCTAGTAGATAGTCAAACAAAATTTTATTCTAAAATTTGTAATGAATCAACCAGAGACTAATGAGCCATGATCAATCTTACTTGCATAATGAACACTAGATAGCTCATTATCTGATTCAATATCAAGGAGTTAGACATAGCAAGATCATTTTCATCCTTATCTTCTACTAACT
>MNCI01011021.1:69447-88995 GCA_015680685.1 Gnetum montanum | reverse complement strand
GATGGTGAACCTACCTTAGGTAGTCGCCCACACAATGATGTTCCTCCCATTGACTTCGATTAAGGGGTTATGTATCAAAATCTTTACTCAGATTCTGGTACCAATAGACATAAAGAGTTTGAAAAAGGAACACGAACACATGACAAAGATGGACATTCCGATAGTAATCACGATCGAGGTCATGACCACAAAAGAGAAGGAAGGAGGCATCGACATGGTGATGGTCCTCCTTCTTCTTTACCTTCATCATCTCCTTCACCCTCTCCTTCAAGATCTAGACGCAATCACAAAGAAAAAGACCATGAGGATAAGGGTAGGCAAAACAAGAGTCATAGACAAAATAGTCGAGAAAGGGGATGAGGGCACTCTAGAGAAACACACCATGAAAGAAGGGAGAGTAGGGAACAACATGGGCACCATAGACACCATAGACGAGATGATCACAATGAACCCCTACTCGCTATTCGAAGTATGTTAGACATAACTGAGGCCATTAGGATCCCAACAAGGCACCAAAAGGATAGTAGGATTAAGAGATTAGACATGAACAATATCCCACACTTTGAAGAGGAATACAACGTTGATCCTTAAAATCATCTACAAGCATTTCATGATGCATGTGCCTTACAAAACATTGAAAATAAATGGAAAAACTTAAAGTTGTTTCCATGGACACTAATCCAAGAAGTGGAAAGCTCGTACCGATCCTTAGAACTGGAATCCATTCATAGCTGGAGTACCATGTTAGAATTGTTCAACGATAAGTACCAAATGTACTCCCAAGTGTCCAACCTAAAAAAGAAAATCTAAGGCTATCAACAGGGAGGACATGAACCCTTGAATGCTGCCATGGGCTGATATTATGCACTATTACATCATTGTCCCGGCCATGGTTATTCATAGAGGGATCAACTACGCCATCTTGTAGATGAGCTTAGGCATGAAATGCGAAGACCCCTTGGGACTTATGCCCAAAGAAGACTATCTGAGCTTAGGACCCATCAAGTACAAAGATTATTAGAGTAAGTTACTAAAGAGGATGGTGAGTTACAGAAAAGAGAAAGTGCAGAGGAATATAATAGAGATCCTTCCCTTCGAAAGAAGGGAGTAAGATTTTGTAAGGATGAAGAAAAGTTGTCACTCGAAGAGATGGTGAATAGGAAAACTTTGCCCATTCAAAAACTTGCATCGAAAGTATCGACAAAGGTGGATCAAATGTGGGACTCCCTAAATGATAAATTTCAAACCATTCTCAAAATAGTAGAGGAGTCTAGAGAGTAAGGTAGTGAATGGGGAAAAAAAAGAGAAGCAGAATATGCGCATAACAAGGGTAAGGATAAAGTTGGCATCATCGAAGAGGTTGTGGATTTGGATACAGACAATGATAGGGGATGTGAGATATGCCAATATGACCATCCTAAGGGATGTTGCCCTATAATCTCACATCTATAGGAGTCTAGGGTGTATGCACTCAACCCACGATTAAACAAAAGGCAAACACCCTGAAGGTTACCTTATCCCCAAGGTAACCCAAGACAGTTCCACCAACCCTTAATATATTATCCAAGTGGAACTCCACCACAACCAATTGAGTAGTATCAATAGTGGCAATACCCACAATCATGGGGAATTCCACCACCATAGCAATAGTATCATTATTGGCAACCTAACCCATATGGATATTATGTGCAGCAGCCAATCTCTCCACATGACTCTACTAGTCACATCACTCCTCAACCTCACTACCAAGCCTATGAGTACTATAGGACTCCTTCTCCTAGGGGTGATGTTCCACAAAGATACTATCCTTTCCATTTGACTACACCTCTTCCACCCATATCTCCATTACCACCTACTCTAGCTATGTAGGGTGAACTCCCTGCCCAGCCATAGCAACGTAATGCTACAAGGGCTGTTAACACTCAATCTACTATTGTTTCTGACAACCACATGAAGAAAATACCTTTCTTCAAAACCAACAGTCCAACTAAGCCCTTGCAACCACAAGCGGATAATTGTTTAGATGCCTCATTACCAATCAAAACTTTGGAACTCCCTTCAGGCCAAACACCGCACCCAACACATACGTTCATGTTAACTCATGCCATCACCGATTGGATTAAGGTTGGCCATCTTCCTAGGAAATTTTTTGATCTTGGAAGTCCTCTTATATATTTACAAATCGCTGGGAATGAACTGTCCAAGGATCTTTTGGATTCAAGTTTTGGTGTTAACCTAATCTCTCAAGAAATGTACAAAGCTTGGAACCTGCCTCCACTAAAAAAGAGTAACATTCGCTTAGAGTTGGCTGACCAGTCCATCACTATCCCATTAGGGCTAGTGGAGGACATTGTCACCATTATTTGTGGATGGTCATATCCAGCTGACTTCCTAGTGATTCAAGTGAACAAGGGTAAGGGGGACTTCCCAATCATAATGGGAAGAGCATGGCTAAGTACAATTGACATGCACCTAGGAATTCACAATCTTTCTCTAGAAATATCGAAGGAAAATACATTTGGAAAGATCGAGAAGAAGAAAGTTCCATGCATCGCATATAGTGACACAAGGTGTAATTGTGTGCAAAAGTCATGGTTTGTGCAACTTTTAACATTGCCTGCATGCAATCAGTGTGCACAAGTGACTAATATACACAGATGCCTGTATGCAACAGCCACAAGATAAGAAGGCACCCAGTGGCTGGTAGTTGATCAAGAGAGCAGTTCAACTATATGCATGGAACCAACTAAGGGTTTGACTTGCACTTACATCGATAGGATTGACACATTAGAGCAAGTCCATCACCAAGTTCCAAGTCTTGACATTGAGGATATCAACTAGAGAAAGTTGGAAATCCTTGATAGGTTTAAGCAGGAGCCCCTTGAGTTAAAATCATTGGCCACCTATATGGAGTACATGTTTCTCAAGAATGGAAAACTGGTAATTGTTAACGTGAAGCTCACTCCTCAACAGAAAGAGAGACTGCTGAAGGTGATAAAAAAATGGTCAAAAGCCATCGCTTGGTCATATCCCATATTAACCAGAATAGATCCTAGGATATGCTAGCACAGAATTTACACTGATCCCTCCATGAAGCCTTGATGATAACTATAGAGGCAATTGAACCCAAGGCTTAAAAAAGTGGTTAAGAAAGAAATCGAATAGCTTCTAAAAGCTAGGTTCATATATCCCATTGCTGATAGTGAATGGGTTAGTCCCTTTTTTATTGTGCCTAAAAAGGGAGGTAAATGGAGGGTGTGCATAGATTTTAGGTTGCTAAATATGGCAATATTCAAAGATGACTTTCCGTTGTCATTCGTTGACCAAGTCTTAGACACCATTGCAGGGCATCGCTACTATAGTTTTCTAGATGAGTATAGTGGGTACAACCAAATACAAATAGCCCCAAAAGACCAAGCCAAGACTATGTTCACTAGTCCTTGGGGAACATTTGCATATATATAGATGTCGTTTGGCTTGTGCAATGCCCCTACAACATTTCAATGATTAGTTCTAAGCATATTCTAGCAGCAGATAGGAAATGGTGTGGAAGTCTTCATGGATAACTTCTCCACTTATGGAGCAAACTTTGATCAAGCCTTGGACTGATTAGAGTAGGTACTAAAGCAATGTGTAGAAACCAATTTAAGGCTCAACTAGAAAAAAGCCATTTAATGGTCCAAGAAGGCATCATATTAGGGCATAAGATTTCGCAAACAGGAATAGAGGTAGACCCTGAAAAGATCAAAGTTATCTAAGGAATCACTCGGCAACTTGAAATTGTAAAANAGGAGTCATACTTACACAGTTAGATGACCGAAAATGTTCTTATTACATCCACTATTTAAGTAGGAGTATTGCTAGTGCACAACTTAACTACACCACAACAAAGAAAAAATTAATGGTTGTAGTGTTTGCACTAGAAAAATTTAGGCACTATTTTTGGGACTATAAGGTATTCATGCACACAGATCATAGTGTAATAAGGTTCCTAATGAATAAACCAACGATGAGCCCTCGCATCATACGATGGCTCGTAATCTTACAAGAGTTCGATCTTACAATGATTGATCGAAAAGACACCAAGAATGTAGTTGCTGATCATTTATCTCGGTTGCAATGGGACAACAAAGAGGATGAGTATCTAATTTCTGATCACTTCCCTGATGAACTTCTCTGTGCAGGTGTAGTAACCAATCAATTGACCATAGAAACAAATTGGTATAGTAGTATTCTCACCTATCTCCTTACACAACAAACCCCACAAGAGTTAGATGCTAAAAAGAAACAACAGTTTCTTCACCGAGCCAAGTATTTTATGGAAATCAATGGGCGACTTTATAAAGCATGTCCTAATGGCTTGGTTTGATGGTGCATTCCTGATATAAATCAACTGCGAGTTCTCCAAGATGCTCATGAGGGTCCTTGTGGGGGTCATTATGCTGGGAGATGAACAACTATTAAAATCCTACTTGTAGGATATTATTGGCCTACATTGTTTTAGGATCCCCATCATTTCATCTAATCTTGTAAGCACTATCAATGTGATGGGGGAATGACTGCTAGAATGGAGGATCCGTAATAATGGATTCAACCTTTAGAACCCTTCGACATATGGGGAATTGATTTTATGGGGCCTATTACACCAATGTCCAATGGAAAAGCTTACATCGTTGTTGCTGTTGAATACTTTACAAAATGGACAAAAGCAACAATTGTTAAGAATTGTACATCATCTATAGCTACATGATTTGTTTAACAACAAATCGTAAACAGATTTGGCATGCCTCGTGCACTTATTTGTAACAATGACACACATTTTATAGGTGCAACTTTTCGAAAGTTGATGCAACGCTTAGGGGTTGAACACAAATTGACTACTTGGGCCTATCCTCAAGTGAATGGTCAAGCTAAGGTCACCAATAGGGAGATTAGGAAAATATTGACAAGAACTATTAGCAAGTATAGGAGAGACTGGAGCACCAAACTGAATGATGCTCTTTGGGCATACTGCTACACATGGAAACTCCCTATAGGCTACTCTGCCTATGAGTTAGTATACGGAAAACTTCCAATGCTGCCCATTCAAGCAGAACTCTATACACTATCTATGGCATGTGATCTCAACCTTGACCTTGATCTAGCATAAAAAGAATGGTTAATGATCCTTAACTTGCTAGATGAGAACCGATTAGCCGCCCTATCATCTAACGAATTGCACAAGGCCTTCAATTAACAACGTCATGACTTGAAAATTAGGAAAGTTAAATATCAACTAGGAGATAAGGTTATGTACTAGAATCCCACACACGTGCCACAACGCATTAAATTTCAAATGCTGCGGGAAGGAACTTATATTATTTATGCAACTTTTCCTTTAGGGGCCATAATGATTTACAAACTTGAGAGCCTGGATAAGAAATTGTTGGTCAACATCCAACAAACCAAACCTTTCCATGAGCTTAGAACAACCAGTACCAATACTATCTTTGTTGGTGGACAACCTTGCTCGTTATTTTAGATCTCCTCCTTTTAACTCAATCATGGGGGAGATGGCCACCAATGCTAACCATTCTAAGCCCTCAGCTCTTTTTTTTTTTTTTTGTATTTTTGTTTTACACATTTGTTTTCAATTTTATTTATTTTTGTTTTACACCATTGTTCACATTTTTTTCCTATTTCTTTGTTTGATTTACTTTCATTCGTCATACAATAAGTGCTCATGATGGTGGATTGTACTATAATAGTGTTGATTGTTAATGTTGGGTTTTTACCTTTGATTTTCAATGTTGATACTATGGTATGGTTCTTTTGATAAAATAGGTAATGAGTCCACACCATCCATTCCTCTGTTCAACTCTATGGTCTCCCTTGGTCTTGGAACTATATTGTCCCTTTTTCTAAATAAACTTATTAATAAATTGGTGGCTTTATATTCTTCAAACCGAGGAAGGATTCAATGGTTGAAAAGGGTATGACTTCAAGGGGATTTGATGCACATGTGTTGGCTATTCTCTTAGGTACTTGGATGCTTTTCATGGGTTCTCTGCCATTCCTCCGATGACCAAACATCTGGAAGTTGAATAGATCAAATAAGTCTTTGCATGGTGTGGTTCTCATTCAAAAAAATAAAAAACAAAAAAACAAAAACTAGTGAGAATTCAAAGCATACCCCTTAGAAATAATAAAGAAATCTGGGCTATAAGAACTGGTTATGGCATTGGAAAGACATGTTACCCATGCCTGAAGGTTCCCTCTAACTAAGGCTCTTTCTCGCGTCCTGCTTCTCCATCTCACTCTTCTTAGAATGGTGGTGACTCTTTGGGGACGTATTCTCATTACTTCCAGGGGATGGATTGACCAAGTGTATTGATGCAAGGTCACTGAATGTGGTTGGTTTGAGTTTGGATTTGGAACGAGTTCTACTCGGTCACTTTAATCATAAAATACACAAGGGACTTTACACAACCTTGCTCTTGGGATTCCATTCCATTTTCTACTCTCCATATTTCTTTCCATTTTCCACCTCATTGTTGGTTTTATGATTAGTCTATCTCCTAGTTGACGCATTGTTATTCTTTGGTAAATTCTCATGGGTCAGTCTTTAACCATTATTTCCATATGTCATTCCTAGAGCCTACCGACTCTTTGGTTTGTGGGTTTGTTAGGGCATAAAGGACATGAGCCTACTTTGGAGAGGACCCATTGACATTTTTTTATGGTGCAATTGTTAAATTCTTCTCCTTAAACATTTCTTACAATCAAAAATTTCTCATTTCATCCCCATCCATGACATCAATTTTATTGGCATCGTTGTTGTTATTTTTCCCATTTTTCTTGTTCCCTATACTTTTCCACCTTATTGCTACCAAAGGTTTGCTCTTAGTCATGGGGGCCTTGTCACAAATTTTTCCATTCTACTACTTGTATCACCCCTACACCTTGGGTGGTTATCAGTGATAAACCTCTAATCCAATTTCTTCCATAATCACAACCTAGCCAATGCACTTTATATTAAGGCAAGGTATCAACTACATTATGGTTTACTTATCCTTGCTCATTTATGACTATGTTGTGTGTGCAGATGGCGATTACACGAACTATGGATTGGGATAGGAGGAAGCACTCAAGATGGGTTGGAGCTAGAGCATTTCCTCCGAGAACAAGTTTGGTCAT
Organism: Gnetum montanum; assembly: GCA_015680685.1. NCBI lineage: Eukaryota > Viridiplantae > Streptophyta > Gnetopsida > Gnetales > Gnetaceae > Gnetum > Gnetum montanum. The sequence continues at coordinate 81,819 of MNCI01011021.1, read as the reverse complement.
GTGGCTATGGATAAACAATGGAAGGCGCAATCGTGATGTTGGCAGTAACGTGCCTCATTTTCTTTACTCTCTCTTCAAGCTGTCGGATGAGGGTCTAGATGTCATCTATGTACAATGTTCATGACAAAGGGCATGAACACCAATGTTGTAATATTTTTTTTGATCCATTCATCGGACACTTTGAGTCTATTATTCCTTATCGTTGTCAGTTCTCATTTAGTCAATAATCCCATATCTTCCCAATATTTTGTAAGGAACTTGAGGATGACTTTTCATTCAGTCATGGGGGAATGCTGAGCCATGATATAATGTCTAGGATATTGGGGCCTTCCAAGTAATATCATGTACGCAATATCGGGGCCTGCCTCATTGCTTATAAATAAGAGGTGGGTGCACTTGGTTTGCATAGTTAGTCTTAGTCCCTTACCCAAAATCTTGCCTTTTTCCCTTTCCAAAGATACAATTATTTCTAGGTGCTCGCAGTAGGAGTCATAAAGTGAATGAATCTTTATTTGAGCATTGTGTACCTAAGCACACCCTATGTACGGCAATAAAGATGAACTTTGTGATAAACCTTGCAGCATTCAAAATAGATTAATTAATGTTAATTATTGTTACTTAATGCTTTCCTTAGTTAATTAATGTTCACTCTCTCACCCTACAACTCTCCTAAGTAAGCACACTCAGTATGATCACTTCGAGCATGTGTGTAACGCTTGGTAACCTAGTAATGATTAGTGTTTGGCAATCCTAGTAGTGTTGCACTAGTTCAGGATGTGTATAGCAAGTGAGAACGGATGCTGGTGTTAGGACTAGTTAAAGCATAGTTGAGTAGTTAAATCAAAATTAGTCACTTAGTTATCTCTCTCCTCCCTTTGTAGCACTGGGACATAAAAACATAAAAACTATAAAAATCATGTACCTCAAGTTTACTTAACCATACAATCGTGCTATACAAGTAAGCTTGGGAAGATAACGATTGGTCAACCCATCCTTGTTCCACAAAGGTGCATAAGCACTTAGTCCTTGTAATTTGACCGGATCATGCATGGACGCTTGTATTCGTATGGTTAAGTGTAGGGATACCTCATCACTCATCAAGTACTAATTGAAAAAATTCCAACCCCTTTCTATTTAGGAGTATCCTCCTATTTATAGGATAAAAATGTCTTGGAGATGGTGAAGAAATGATGCATCAGAACCCACATAATCTTCTAGAAGGTTTTGAATATGAGAATTGACATGTAGACGATTGATATGAAAATGACATCAGAAATTAAATGTAGGATTGATGTGAGACATCAAAAAGAAAAATGATGTTTCACATTGAAGAATTGGATTTGTCAAAGAGTTGAAGTCAAGATCAATGTAAGAGCTAATGCCAAACATCACAATTGAAGTAGTAGAAGAGGAACCAAAAATGACACTATTGATGACATGAGACGTCATTTTTGGAAAGATTTAAAGATGAAACCAAAAACCACATTGCAAATAATGAAAGATATCAAATTTGAGCTACTGAAGATGGATTTGAGTCAAGAAGCCATGGAATGTACTTAGAACTTTGACTTATGCAAGAAAAATACAAAGTAGATGCAATATTCCTATTAATGGATACTACTAAAAATCTAAAGGAGAATTCATTAAGAAAAGACAGAAGCTATGTACCTACAAGAAGGTTTAACGAAGCAGGATAAATGGAGAAAAAATCTTGGACATTGTCAATACAACTATGATGGAGTGTTATGCCATAGAAGTGGGATGTGGCTAGATTCTAGAAAGTACTCCCTAATCCACTCAATCCTCTCAATCACACCCTAACTAGAGTAAAGTAGATACACTTATTTTGCCTCACTCATGGATGGGCATCCAAGTTAGCAACAAATGCTAACTAGTGCAACATTAATGTAGATTATGACCTTCACCCACAATGTAAGCAAATAGCTCATGTCAATTGCTCAACTACACTTTGTCTCTAAGGAACCACCCATGTCCATGATCTAAACCAGTTTAAGTGTTGTCTCATGATCAGCTAATCTCATAAGTGTAAGTATGGCTAAAGCTATTGAATTTAGAGATTGGCCAATGTCCAACCTTACCTGAACTAATAACAAAAGCTCATCATGCCTCTAGTCAAACAGCCAATGAGGAATCAATGACCCAACCAATAACAACATGCTATAAAGAACAAGGTAATAGAAACTACCAATCTATGAATGACTGATACAGAGCAGCTTGATTTATTGTTTATGCACCATCTCTCATCTAAGGGATGTGGCACTAGGGGTGCATAAGTCACAACCAATAGCAAATCAACTCATCACCAATAATTCTTCAATTTTCCCTTGAATTTCATGATTTCGATCTCTCTATCTATTCATGCCCACTACTTCCTTTTTAGCTATCACCATTCTTCTATCTAAGATATATAATTAATTAATTAATTAATCCCTCCATGTCCCACTTAAAAAATATGTTCAATCACACCCTCACATGAAGTAATGAGATATTCAGTCATTCAAAAATAACATAGGGAAATATGAAAAAAAATAGCTAGAGAAATAGTGTAATATGAGATAGAGAGGGAAAATAGATGTAAAATAGGGTTTAGAATAAACCTATTATCCTAATGTAGTATATATATTTTTGTGATAGAGAAAAGCTAAAAAAAAAGAAAATTTCTACCAAGAGAACACTTGTTCAATCTTGAACAATCAATAGGTTTATTGTTGTAGTTTGGCTACAGGTAGTAGTCCTTGAGGAAGCTTATATTAATAAGATCTAGAAATTAATGTCCTTTCAGATCAAATAGAATGTAGGTATTATTTTATAGAGATTGAATCACTAGGAAAGGACCCTACCAATTGGAAGAAAATTTTGTATTTCTAGATTGAAGAAAATGATGAAAAGTAGTACGATAGATCCATAGTGTGTGAGATAACTATATATGCTAATTACGTTGGGTTTTATTAGCCATGGTACAAAGGTTTTGGATTATAGTTTTAGCTTGACCCTTAAGCTAAGGGTACTATGATGATGAAAAGGATTGAGAGATGTTGCACATGAAACATAAATCAATTACCTCATTACTTTTGAAGTAAGGTCCATTGTTAGTTATAATTTGGAGAGGTATTTCAAAGTAATTTATGATTTTGTCAAGGATGAAATGACAAATAAAATAGAACTTCGTGGAATACAAAGGAAAAAATTTTACCCACTTAGTGAAGTATTCCATAGTAATTAGAATAAATTGGTGCCTACTAGATGAAGAAGGACAAATAACACCAATAAGGTCTAAACCCCATTTTTAAAAAGGTCATGTGATCTAAGACATATTAAGATCCTATGAGGGAATGTAAATAAGACAAGAATGTCTTTGGAAAGTATATGTCTTGACTAGATGGTATGCATATTTGACTAAGGTTGACCACCAATAGCCTAAAGAAATGATGCAAGTAGCTAAGAAGCATGATCCTAAGTGTTCATGAAAAACTATTGAGTGAACCTAATCAAGGACCATCTTAGACTTTACAAGACTAAGACAACATAGAAGAACACTCATAGAAGAAACATGACATAGGATATTGGGATTCACTAATCAAAAATGCCAATTATGTTTGCGTAAAGCATCATTTTGAGCAAGTTTAAGATGACTAAAAGTTTTCCTAATAACAAGGTAATGAATAAGATCAACATATTTCTAATTACTATCATTCATGTTGATAGTGCTATTAAGACATTGGGAGATTACGTAATAGGTATTAAGCAAATTGACTATATGAGTTAATCTCACATAGTGAAAGGATCACCATGGATGATAAAGGTTACCAAGGCATTAGCTAGCATGTTTTTAGAGCATAAAATATGGCTCAAGGTATAAGTAGAAAAGGAAAGGATAGGTTACTTAGGCATTTCTAAATAAGGAACTAAGTGAGAATCTTTGCAATCATAGTCATCATTACCTTGATTTATGATGAACTAAGACTCAACATAAATAGTAATAGTTTTAACTTGATTTTGTAAGGCTAGAAAAAGACCTCATATTAGAGCCTCATATTCAACTACGTTATTGGTGTAAGGAAATTCAAGCATGTAAGCCTGATAGAGAACTTGTTTGGTAGAAAGGATAAGAACACAAGATGCACTAGATCCAAAGGAAGTGTGTGCTTTGTCAAAATAAAGGATAGTGTTTGAATCCTTAGCATTAGCATGTAAGTTGTGAACAACATTAGTCATTTCTGAGGAAGAGATAAGATTAACTATGGCTTAACCTTGGATAGAATGTTGAGATAAGAAACAAAGATCAAACTCAATGAGAAAAGTCTTTCAAAAAGCTAAGTAGTGATTATTAGAAGGGTTTTTGGTAAGAAATTTAAGGATGTTATCTTTGTAAACAAAAAATACCTTATCATTAAGAAGATAATGCCTTCACTTCTTGAGGATGAAGACAAGAATTACATAAGACTTTTTTATGTTAAAGAATCTAGTCTCACAATCTAAGAAAGGATGAGATACGTGATACAAAGGAAGATCAAATCCATTTTCTTACCTTTGAGAGAACATGATGGATATGGAATGGTTAGACTTAAAAAGATAGAGATAGAACGGTTCATCAAATTATGGAGGATGTAGAATGGAAATAGGGGTTATGGATTCTTTAATAGAATCAAAGGCCTTTTTACACTTCTTATGCTAAATGAAAGAGGTGGATTTAGAAAGCAAGTGAGTTAAAGAACAAAGGTGATTAGTGAAATTGGAAATGAAATGATAATCAATTAAAGACAACCTTGTAGAATACACATATCTTGAATTTTTTTAGGTGGTGCAAGATTTAGAATAACCTTAACCTTATTAGGATCAATAACTATACCATCTTGAAAAATAAGGTAATCTAACATTTTACCTATGAGGATCTCAAAAGTGCATTTCTTAGGATTAAGACAAAGGTTAAACTTGTCATAGCAAGTTAGAACTTGACCTAAGTCAAAAGCATGATTAATAGCTAGGATAGATTTTATGGTCAAATTTTCAACATAATTGTTAACTATTTTAAACATCATGTCATTGAAGATGAAAGCCATAACTTGTTGGTAAGTAACTCTCGCATTTTTGAGTCCAAATGGCATTTTAGTGTAGCAAAATGTTTTCCAATGAGTCATGAAAGTGGTATATTATTGGTGCTCTAGATTTATTTAGATATGGTTGTAATTAGAAAACCTATTCATAAAGGATAGAAGAGCATGATCAACTATGGAGTCAATGAGCTAATCAATGTTTGCTAAAGAAAGTCATTCTTAAGAGTGATATTATTAAGATTTGGAAAGTTAATGCACATGTGAATGCCACTAATGAGTGGTGAGGTACCCCTTACATCCAAACATACAAATCACAAGATTTCATGCACGATCTAGTTGAATTTCATGGATGGGACTCATTGTGGCATCTAGATCATTATGTCTTGATTGAAATTTGCTATCTTCCCACTTGGACTAGTGGTAGCTTTGTCACGTTTGGTTTAGTCCAAAGTTAGGCATATGATTCTTGATGTTGTTTTGGCCTTATGCTACTTCTAACAATAATAAAAAGATTAGTTATTTAAATTAATTAACAACAAAAAGTAAAGTCTAAACTAGCCTACACGTAATGAGTGTTTGTTCCCAGCTTGTCATATACGTCCTAAACCCACATATCCACTATTGGGATTACCAAGTGCTATTCTATTGGACAAACCAAGCAATAATGCTACTGCGATTATCAAGCAAATACGTGTTTACACTCGAAATTGGTTGTGATCATTCCACCAATTCATTAACATGCATGTAAATGTAAATATTAACTAAGTACGTGGAATATAAATTGCATTAAAAGTAAATTTAATCTAAGTCAAAGTGTTGCAATGAATAAGAATCAATCTTGATCTTATTGTTGTTCATGGAATGTGTCCAGGTACATTGCCACTCAAATAAAACATCATACAACTAACTTAGATCCACACTGTGGGTACTCACTGACTATTCTCTAAGACTACAAAATAAAACTACAAGAGTTTGACTACTCTATTGGCAAAAATTATTCCCAAAATGTGTGCCCAAGTGTTATATTTATAGGTTGGCACACATCTTTTGATATTGGATATCCAACATTACTTCTTAGGCCTCGAAATTAGGTATCCAATATCAGAGTTAACAAAAATCAACTTTTTCAACTTTTTACTCAAATAGATGTAATGGCATGTGTCAAGGCATCTACATTGAGGCATTTGCCTCTACATGGCTAGGTCAACGCAGCCAACTGATGCTTCATCAACCACCATTTTTTTTGAGAACTACAACCATGTTAGAAACCAAATTAGAATAGTTGATAAGGTGGATAAATCTAGCATTATAAAGCTTTGTAATATCTTCTTTGAAATCTAGAGCTATAATAGGACAAATTTTTCTAACCTTTTATTTAATAGGTTTGGAACCTTCTTACAAGTTGATATTAAGTTTAATTAGCTTTGAATCTAGACATATCATTGTATCCTTAAGTAAAAGTGATCAAATGGTTTTGCAAGGTTACTAGGATAGATTCTTGATGGCCTTGGAAGAGAAAAGCACTAAGCTAAAGAGTCTTTTGTTCATCCTTATGGCTTAGTACTAGTACATCAAGAAAGTGATCATTTATCAGAAGAGGCTTTGTATCAAGGAAACAAATTTTTAACTAAGAGAGAAGTTCATCTCTTATAGTGTCTAGAGAAGATATAAGAAAAGTTGAGCTTGATTTTAAATCAAGAAAAGAGAGATCAAGAGTCTTACATACCTAGCTTATAGAGTCACTTAAGATTAGAAGTTAAAGTAGAAAATCTGGGCAAGCTACCATGTTCACTTGAGCCAAAATAAAAATGTTAGATTTTCCATCAGAGTGTTGAAAATCATGAAACGACATCCTACATCAAAGTGTGTTTTAACATAGAACATCAGAGTTTGATAACTAAGTCTCGACATGTCACATTGAAAACTCAAGAGGAGCTTGAATGTGGAACTAATGTAAACTTAATGTATTTTGATATTACCTTTTTAAGTTATAGTTTTAATGTGAAAAACTATTTTGATGCTAAAGTGTTTGAGGTTTATTTTCAGAGATGCAATAGCACTTAGGCTTATTGTTATTGAGCCTATATTTTTCATATTAATGAATGATAGAAGCATCCTTGAGAATAAGCAAAGAAAGATAATTCCAATCATGAGCAAGTTGCTCTTGGATAATAACACACTTATGCCATCAAAGTTATGATCATACAAGGGAGCTATAGAATTCTGAAAGTTCAGCATCATCCACATTCATGTGGTGATTTGAACAAGCTTGGGAGAGGAGGTCATTTTATGAGCCTTAGAGGAAATCCTACTATGATTCTATGTAGTGCTTACAGAAATCATTTTTGAAAGAAGGTTAGAGATTGAGAAGCTATCCAAGAACGTCATGGTATACAAAAAATGTTTAGACAAGCTAAGGAAAAGATGAGAGTATTAGTAGTTCAGTGATGATAACACATTGCTCCCAAAAACTCAAACTTCTAGGGCAATATCTAATCCACCAAGTTCTTAGATTTTTGTTGAGATGTGAGCTAGAGCTTAAGAGTTGATAAAATTTTAAGTTAGTATTATTTTAACTACGACTAATTTGGAGCTAGTTGTTATGTAAGTTTTTTTATCCAAACATGCAAAGTCCAAATCATTTTGCATTTTTGCAAAACTTGTCCCATTTTGTTGTACAGTACATGGGGTTGAGATTATACAAGTTTTCAGATGAGTATAATAACTGAGGATGGATTCCTCCACTATGAAATGAAGTCCATGGAGAGAATGCAGAATGGTTGAAGGGGTTAAAGATCATATTATGGCCAAAGAGTAAGTAGGAAAGGTTAAATTTTTTATGTATTTTTGTTTTTGAAGTTAGAAAAAAGATGAGATTAGCTAGAAAAAGCTAACAATAAAATATGCTTACTTGCAACTCAAATAAGCATTAGTAATGCTAAGTTCATTGATGTTATGGGAGTAGTCAAAGATTTTGAGATGAGGACCACTAGTGAAGTGTAACATGCTTAAAAGTGGTTGTTTGAGAAAAAAGAGGTAAAATATTTTAATAAGTTCAACAAGGTAGGAATTTTGTGTGCTTTAGAATTAAAGCATCCCTACCCTAGTGTGCAAAGTGCATAGGGTTAATAAAGAGCTATTCAATAGAAAAGGTGATGTTTTTGGTTTGTGTAGACTAAAAACAAGTCATCATCACTTGGGATTTAGCTACACTAAGGTATTGGTTAGGATTCCTAGAGAGATAGGAATAAAGATTAATAATTTCAAGCTAGATTTAGTACAACTAGAGGCTATAAAAGAGTGGGTAGGGTCAAAGAAGAAGGATGTCATTAATGTATGCAAGAAAATGAATGAATACTTAAGAAGTTATTACCTTTGTTCATTGAAATGTTGTTTTGCAATAAGATTGCTAAAAAAGGAGAGCTAGCCCCCAAGTGGTTGTATAGATAGTATGAAGTGATGATTCAGGGAAGAGCAACCGACTAGGCAATAGTGATCTATCAAGGGGTAGTAGAAGAAATGGAGAAACTATTAAAGGAAAGGCAAAAAGAAGATAGTAAGACAAAGGCTTAATTTGATTTCCATTATAGACTAATAAAAGTCATGACAACATTGTTTGCCCAAGGAGGGGACAAGCAAGAAGACATTACTTTAGAGGTAGACTTTAGGCTTCCATTATGTCAACACTTGGGGAGTCTGATGTTTGCTTACAACATTGAAGATGATAGTCCTTTTGCATCAACATTTAAGATTAAAGAAGAGGTTCCATTATCAATGTTAGAAAGAATTGAGGAGATATGGAAGAAAATAAGTAGAGACAGGAAAGTAGGGAATGAAGAAATTTTGGATAACACCTTTGAAACTATAGAAAAAGGATGAATATCTAGGAAGAGAAAACCTATCCTTGAGGAAGAAGACATTTCCTTAAACATCCTAGAAGTTAGTCTCCTAAGAGATAATGGAAGAACGAATATGTTTGTTAGTTTTTGTCAAATTTTAGCAACTTTTGCTAAGTGTAATTGATGTAGTGTAATTTCTAATTTTAACATTTTTAGAAATGACATGTTGCTAACATTTAATATTTTTGTAGAAGCTTCTCATGAAAAAAGGATGATGAAATTAGAAGTTAAGAAGCTACATTCTAGTGTTCCTTTGATCTCAGAAGCTCAGAAGAAATGTATGAGCATGGAGGAGATGGATTTCTTACATGACTTGCTTTCATTAAAGGAAAATGAGGGAGGATAAAGAAAGTTTATCTTCTTCTTTTAACCTATTTGGTTTAAACCTTGATAAAACATGCCAAGAAGAGCAAGAAAGTGAGGATAAGGTGAGGGATGAGCTACCAAAGTTAGAGATCCTTCTCTACCTCCTGTAGATGTCACTCCACCACCTAGCAAACTAGTTTTAAATGGTTTGAAGGTTTGCAAGTGAATAAAGGAGGTGATGAGCTCAAAGCTTTTCACATCATATGTTGAGTGTAACTAATGTGGTGTTAAAAGCTTGTGCATAAATCCTACAGATGTATTAACCATTTTCTTCTCTTTGCCAGAGATGAAAAGGAAGATTTTGGCTTATGTAATGGATAAGGAGATGATGCTAGAAGGCTTAGTAGAGGATATGGAGAGAAAGTTGAACTTGGTCTTTCTAGGAGAAGGTATGTAATTAAAAATATTATTATTGTAGAATAATGTTCATTGTTAGAGGTATAGAATCTAATTTTCTCTTGTTTATGATGCAAAAATAAAGATTAAGTTACATAAGGATCAAGTAACATTCCATGATCTAGTAGTGAATGTGGATGTGGTAGTAGAGAAGATTCCTATTGAAAAAATAAGTATTGCTCTTAATTAAGCCAATGATATGGGAGTATTAGCTATAGAGCAAGCTAACATGAATTTCATACTCCTTGGAGTAAGCATGGAAAGAGAAAGAAGAAAATAAGCATTAAATAAAATAGCTTGCCAAAGTAAATTAGGGTGTGAGGAGATTGGCTACGAAGAATAGGAATCCCTCAATGGAGAAGGTTCACACCCTTCACCAAAAGACTAAATGAGGTCCTAAAATATGAAAAAGTGAAAAATCACTGCAAGGACCAGGTCAAGATGCTTAAGGAGATTAATAAGAAAGAAATTAAATTGGTAAAGGAAAAGATGAACAAAGCTCTCTAGCAACTTTAGCAACAAGATGGTGTACAACAACCCATCTTTGATGGCCTTAATGCTTACAATCAGGTTGAGTACTACCTAAAGGAGTTGTAAATTTAGAAAATGATGGAATATATAGAGTTAGCCACCTTTGATATGGAAACTTAGAAATGCTGATAGCATAGAGACCAAGATTAGAATTAGAGAAGCATGTGGCCAACTCCTACCTCCTCTATGAGGTGGCATTCAAGCTTCACAAAGAAACAAAAAAAAAGACTTAAAATGACCAACATGGAGCTTGAATTTGTTAAGAATAGCTTGAAAATTAGAGAATAATTGTTGAGAAATTGGCCAAGCAAATGAACGACTACTAGGAACTATAGAACCTTGTCTATATGTTTGATATTGAACATAAGTAGTTTGTAGGTTGGTTTGTCAACATGATGGAAATGTTCTCAACCATGCCTTTCCGATGGGATATACTAACATCAACAAGTCTAGGAGAAGCTGCTTGGACCATTAATGATCCATGAAAGAAGGAAGAGAAAATGAAGGTTCTTTTGGACACCTTTCAAATTTTCCAAAGTAGCAATAGGGCAGTCTAGACCACTAGAAAGATTAGAACGTGATCAGGGATCCTCTGAGCTATAGGAGCCTTCATCTCCAAACATGGTGTGAAGACCTCATCTTGCTCCATTCTATTTGACTAGCACCTGTCAAGTTTGTCAACTTTTCCATATTTTTATATGTTGTATAACTTTTTTATAACCACACAAATATTTTATAACATGGTACTCAGATTTTGTCTATTATTGTAGTCAATTAGTCAATTTTTTATTAGTTTCATACTCCCCAAATTTTGTAAACAACTTGGTCCCATTTTTTCTTCACTTGATGATGCATTTTTAGTAAGTCATGGGGGTATGATGAAGTCCAAGTTAGTCAGCTGCATTGGTGCATGCCCATCGACACATCCTTGGATGCGTTGTGCATATGCATTGATGCTAATCATTCATAAGTTTATATAAATGTAGATACCATCAACATTTATGATATATTTTGGTCATTTGTAGAGCAAAGCTCTTGTAGTTTATTTTTGTAGGACTTAGTAAAAATTCTCTCTGAGATCCTGCAGCATTGATTGAGTTCATTGAATGAAATTTCATTCAAGTGCATGTTGTACTTCAACATTTCTGCATGACAATAATAAAATCAGAAGTAATTCCTTTCATTACAGCACTTAGACTAGCATTTAGTTTCTTTCCAAGTACTTTACTTTAATTGCAATTTTACCTTCAAGTACTTAGGAAATTAATATTTTATTTTGTAATAGCTTAAGTAAAACCACTTTAAGCATGTTGTGCTAATGCTTGGTAATCCCAACTGTGGACTTTTGGTACACCTCGCAGTAACTACTTGGTAACCCAATAGTATTAGTATATGTTTAAGATGGGTATGAACGAGCATTTTACATAGATTAGATTACATTAGTCCCATAGATAATTAGGATTTAATATTTTAATCACTTTATCATTGTATTACCTTAATGTTTTAATAATAAAAAATAACAAAAATATAAATCTCTTATGTCTCAATCACACTTAACCATACAAATAGGGTAAACACTAGTGATGATTGGAAAGACAATGACCAACAATATCATGTTTGACTATCTAGAATATTAGCCACTTAGGTAGGGTCCACAGAATTTGATTGGATCACATGTACATTGATGAGACACGATATCACATGCACCGCAATATCACAGTCCGTCGCCAAATCTATAAATAAGAGGTGACACTCCCCTTATTTCCCATCCTAGGCTTAATGTAGGATAACTCTGGCAGTTTGATCACTCCAGAGATAGAATATTTTCCATGTGCCCGCACTAGGAGTCCCCAAGTGAACGGATGTTTATTCGAGCAGCTTTGTACCTGAACGCAAGTTGTGTACGGTAATAAAGATGAGCTTTGTGGATAAACCTTTCAGTGCATGGAATAGGATTTATTACCTGTTATTTATTACATGTTATTTATTACATGCATTAGTGCAGCATGAGTACAACTTAATTACAAGCATTGACGAATATGTACGGCTAATCAAGGAATCAGCTGCTCACCGCGATTAGTCTCTCTCACCCTCAACTCCTAGAA
>MNCI01011021.1:46022-63300 GCA_015680685.1 Gnetum montanum | reverse complement strand
TGCATTAGCACGGCATGAGTACGACTTGATTACGAGCATTGATGAATGTGGACGGCTAATCAAGGAATCGGTTGCTCATCGCCATTAGTCTCTCTCACCCTCAACTCCTAGAACAGGGGATGAGTACGACTTGATTACGAGCATCTACGGATGTGTACGGCTAGTCAAGGAATCGACTGCTCATCATGTTTAGGCTAGTTAAGTGCCTCAGTACGACCACTTTAAGCACATGTGNAATGATTAACCCCAAGTGTTCCATGGGGCGTATAGGCATTTAGTTTGTGGAGTTCGACCGGATCACGCGTGCTACGCTCGTTTCGTATGGTTGAGTGTAGGGGTACCTTGCCACTCATCATACACACTTGTGATTTGTATGGTTGGGTGTAGGGAACACTTGCCACTCATCAATAATGAATCAAGGCCATGTAGTAGTTTGATGATGGTTAAGATAGTATGGAACTTATAACGATCTCTACACTCCTCTAGTACCCATTCTGGAGGAAAATAGTGTTTAATCCACCAATAAGGCATATTTTTCTATAATGTGTGGGTTGGGGGATTATTTAGGGATGGGTGGGGGGTGTCTGTGAGATGTGTGTTGTGTTAGATCTCATTTTAAACATAATTTTGAATTAATTCTAAGTAACACTATTAATTAAACTCCTAAAATTACAAACCATATGCCTCCACAAAGTTGAAACCCTACACACAAGAGTGTTATTTGTCGAGGGATACAAGGCATATTAGAGGGTTGAGTATGTCCTTTCACACTCATTAGTTTTTTTTGTCAACTTAGAACATGTTTGTTTGTATTGTACAAAGTATTAATTTAATGTGTGTTTAGTAAAGCTTTAGTTGTGTGGAGAAACTTTGATTATAAAAATATGGGTCGACCCACAAACACAAGTTTTGATTACGTTCATAGTAAATGGCATCATTTATTCAAGGAAATATACATGTTTGGTTGAAAACTTCTATCCAATTTGCAAGTGGATATAGAAGAAACATGTTACCAATTTGAAATGGATATAGAAGAAAAACGTCATGGATGTCCTTGCATAGTTTTATTCTTTTTGGCATCTTTGGAATAATTTTCTTGGTATTATACAAAGTCTCAATGTAGCAAGTTTGATTATACATCTGCATAGGCCCACAAACACAACTAAGGTTAATTGTGCACATGGATAGGCCCACAAACATGACTTTTCATTTGATAACAGTATTAACAGTAAATGATGCAGCCACGTTAGGTTATTCATTGTTGTTTGTCCTCCAAAACCATGATCTATGATAGTTTTTTTTAGTTAAATATAGTTTCCAGGTGATTGTAACCTTGTAGTTATTTTTAGTTAAATATAGTTTCCAGTTGATTGTAACGTTCATGTGATTGCCACGTGAATTAAACTTGTCATCCCTGCCATAACATGTAACAAACAGGAAAGTTTATAGCTATTTCACTGCATAGAATAGTAGTCATGCCATGCTCCTTGAACCATGACAGGTGATTGGGCCTTTGGTGCCCCTGAATTCAAAGAAAAGAAAACAATTGGCAAGGTCAAGCACTAATGATGAATGAGTTTGCTTGTCATCTGACACACCAACATCAGATGAGCACCACGCAGGCACCGTCTTCTGTGTCTAAATGTCATGATGTCATGAATGGTCCATTATGAAATCCTCTATCCGGTCTGAATCTGAAGCACCCACCACATGCTGCACATGTTATTAAGGCTAACCATGAAACGTCATTGCAAACATAAGAGTATTTCAGCGGTCAAAAATTGAATGCTGCACAAGGCCAAACGAAATTCGGGCCATATACATCCCCCCAACTTTGCATGGTTCCCAATGGAATCTTCTCTTCAAACATTCCTATGCCACCGTCATTCATCACCACAATAGTACAAATGCAGACCCTCCATCCATTCCGTGAAGAACAGCAACAAGAGCAGCTGATTCCTTCTTTGAAGTGATCCCATTGTAGCCATTGAAGGACAGATTCGTCTGTGCTTAGCAACTTGCAGGGCAGAAGCACAGGCAGTTTTGCAATTTTCGAACGAATTTGTTGCTGTGTTTGGCTTTGCCAGATTTGTTTCATTCATGGTTGTGGAGAGATTGAGAGGAGTTGCATGAGAGAGGCTAGATAACAGTTTTAAAAACACTGCACCATAGCACAAGACAGTTCGTTCTCAGAATTTGATTGTGCTGTTGTTGGAATTGCAGGTTTTTTGTGCACAAAGAAGCACTGTACTTTTTTTCTTGGATTGGATTGGACCCACAAAAATTTCACGTTAGTGGCGTCCTTTTTTTTGGGGATACTCAAAATCCACCCCAACCCAGCAATCATTCTGAAATTTGCGAACTAGGGTTTGTTGTGGGATCGTAGTATAAATGGCAGCAATTTCAGGAACGTTTTCGAGAACCTCATTTGCTGCTGTGCCCAAAACAGCCCTGTATGTTAAGGATCCTCCTGTCTGCAATTCATCTTGGGTGGGTTTTGTGGAGCCAAAAAGTAGCAATAGAAGAAGAAACATGTCTGTATCCAAATCTCGGAGCAGCAGTGTAGATGGGGCGATTCTTGGCAAGAATTTCAGGGTAAAATGTTCGCTGATTGAGCCAGATGGGGGGCCTCTGGTGGATCTGGTGGTGCCTGAGAATTTAAGAGCTTCAAAGATCCAGGAGGCTCAGACGCTGCCCAAAATTGAGATATCAAGGATAGATTTGGAATGGGTTCATGTTCTGAGTGAAGGCTGGGCTAATCCTCTGAGAGGATTCATGCGCCAGTGCGAGTTCCTACAAGCACTTCATTTCAATTTCCTGAGGCTTGAGGATGATGCCATTGTCAATATGTCTATTCCGATTGTCCTCGCCATTGACGATGCTCAGAAGGAAGCCATTGCAGAATCACAGCATGTCTCTCTTGTGGCTCCTAATGGCAATATCGTCGCCATTCTTAAAAAGTAAGTAGCTTTTCAGCTGTTTCCATGTTTCCTGTTTTCAACTTTTGCTCCGGAGTTTCCATTTTGGATATTGGAACAGTATGGTTCTTAAGAATGTATTTTATAGAGTTGGGTTGTTCTGCATTTTCTTTCCCCTTGGAAAGCATGCATGCATTTAGATTTGCGTTGCGTTGATTATTAAGTCCAGAATCATTTGAAAATTGGCCAGTTTTAAGGATAGGGCTGTTTTACCATGAAAATTTTCTATGTCGATTGGGTTTTTGTGAGATCTTCTCATGCTTTCCTTCCTTTTAAAAATTTCTGGCATCCCTGTTGGTCAAATCTTCAATACGGAAATGTTTTTCTGAATCTCTCAGGCTATCATGCATTTTTTAGAAGGTTTATTTGAGTTGAATTTTTCTTTTAAATGTAGTTCGCACCTGATTTTGAGATTTGGATCAATTCATCATCCATATCGTTTATTATTATAAATTTCTCAGCATGGGATTTGAGTATCCATTTTACATTGTCGCAATGTTATGTTGCTACAGCCAGTGCTATGATATATGCTTAGAATTGGCTTAAACCCTAGCGAAATTTTTTGGGAGAATTGGATGAATTTTGACAAATGGTTTGTGTTCTGCAGCATTGAAATATACAAACATAATAAAGAGGAAAGGATTGCAAGGACATGGGGAACCACAGCACCAGGTCTTCCGTATGTGGAGGAGGCAATCACTAATTCAGGGAACTGGTTAATTGGTGGAGATCTGGAGGTTATAGAAAGAATCAAATATAACGATGGTCTTGACCATTACAGGCTCTCTCCCAAGGAACTTCGAGAAGAGTTCCAAAGGAGAAATGCTGATGCAGTTTTTGCATTCCAGCTCAGGAATCCAATTCACAATGGTCATGCACTGTTAATGACTGATACCCGCAAGCGTTTACTTGAGATGGGTTACAAAAATCCTGTGCTGCTTTTGCATCCTCTTGGAGGTTACACAAAGGCTGATGATGTACCTCTAAGCGTGAGGATGGAACAGCACAAGAAGGTATGTCAACAGTATACCAACCATTATTATGGATTGTAAGTATAAAAGTTAATGTTGAATCCTTTTTTATTGGAAATGAGCCCTTTGGCCTTCTTGGTAGCATCATTCAGCCTTACAGTACACTTAAAAAACAAAAGCAAGCCAAGGTTATATTTAGGTTTAGTTGTTGGCTGGTTCTACTAATGAGTTTGTTCTTCCATATATTTGAATCTGATAGGTTTTGCATGTATTTTCTTGCATACAATCTATCCAAAATCATTTATGATCCAGCATACAATGTAGGTCTTAGTGGACGTAAATGAAAATTCACTTTCACTTTCATTTTAATTTTGTGATTCATGACTTTCATCATTCCATCAGTTTTCTCTTTATATTCTTGACCCACATAGTCTTGCTTCAGCTCTCATACCATATGTTTACTGTCTAATCTCAATGATAAAATGATTTTTGACACCTTACTATTTCATTGCAATGATGTTGTTTAACAATGATTTTTCTGACATCTGAATCCCGGCAGTGTTCTGTTTCCTTAAATCATAAATTTGCATTTGCGTTCATGGAAGCATTAGCCCAAGTGTTGATTTACTTGTCCATATTCAGGTTCTTGAAGAAGGTGTGCTTGATCCAGAACAAACAGTTGTGGCAATATTTCCATCACCCATGCATTATGCAGGGCCCACAGAAGTTCAATGGCATGCCAAGGCAAGAATTAATGCAGGGGCAGACTTTTACATTGTAGGACGGGACCCTGCCGGGATGGCTCATCCTGTTGAGAAAAGGGATTTGTATGATCCTGATCATGGAAAAATGGTTTTGAGTATGGCTCCTGGCCTAGAGAGACTTAATATTCTTCCATTCAAGGTATGCTTCTTCATTTTAACAATTTTAAGAATACGATAAAAGTTGTTATATGCAAGATGCTATGATATTTCTGTAAATTGTGAAATATTATCCTTCATTTTACCATCCATTTAAATGTTGCAGGTTGCTGCTTATGACAAAAAGCAAAATAAAATGGCATTTTTTGATCCTTCACGCCCACAGGATTTCTTGTTTATCTCAGGCACCAAGGTAGAACTAGCATGGCATCTTATGCCTCACTAATAAGCTTAGCTATTTTTGGTTCATCTTTCTAAGGCTTTGGAATTGACCTCTGCAATATGAAATGATAAACCCAGTTTTAACCATTCATACGTCTTATTTTTCATGTAGATGCGCAAGTATGCAAGGGATGGGGAAAATCCTCCAGAGGGCTTCATGTGTCAAGGTGGGTGGAGGGTGTTGGTTGAATACTATCAGAGTTTGCAAGTTGATGAAACTAATCAGACCAAGGTAGCTGTATCTGTGTAGACATATTTCAGTGGAAGTTTCTCTCAGTATGACAAGAGTGTTTGTCATAAACTGGTTTGATCATTTATCTTAGTTGATTTTCTCATGCCTGCTAAAATGAGAGGCTTATGGAAAATTGTTCAGCTAAGAGAGCTTAGTTTTGGCTGATGTTATTGTATGAGCTAAGTATTGCTTGGTTGCATATCCTTCAGCATCATCTGCCATTTAAGCATCGGACCCCAACTCTATCAAGATTACTGTCTTCAAGATTGTTTGATTTTTGAAATGGAAAATACTTACAAATAAAGTGCATTTGCTACAATCAATGTTGTGCATCTCTAACTCCTTCACCAGCGTATTGTAGATAAATACCATAAAACCGCAAATCATTTGTTTTATCTTGTATCATAGGGGTGCAACTTCAAGTCAATTTGCAACCTATACTTCATAAGACTATTTTTGTCCTCGGTGATGACTATTTTGACTATTTTTGCCATGAGTGATGACTATTCAATTTGCAACCTATACTTCATAAGACTATTTTTGTCCTCGGTGATGACTATTTTGACTATTTTTGCCATGAGTGATGACTATTTTATGGAAATTGAAACGGAAGATTCTATTTTTTCCTACTGTGAAGAAGGATCTATTTGGCAGACAGTAGATTCATTTCATAGTAAATAAATATAGATTCAACAAATCATATAAATTTTTTGTCACAATAGCATACTTCTATTGTACGTGTTCAATCAAATGGCGGTTAGGAAAAACATGTTGCTCATTCTTGAGAGCTCTTAATTCACATAACGTGTATTTGCACTCTTCTTTAGGGTCGTTAATCTATATTTCACTTTTTATTTTGAGGTGATGTTATCCATTTTCTACTTTCTCTCCATATCCCACTTTCTATTTTGAGATAATGTGAACAAAAACCAAGCTTATTAAGTTGCCTAAGAGAAAAAGTTTTTAACTTTAGTTAATTTTAGTTGATGAAATGTAATATGCTCCAAGTAAAATTTTTTATTTGCCGTTCACATTTGACTAGGACTCTCTTGGTGCTTACGGTTGTTGGACTCTCAAATAATTAATTATAAGTAAATCCTAAAACATATAACTATTGGCACTACCACTTGCTTTTGAACATATAACTACACTAACTCATTTTTAAACTAACTTGTGTATTGGTGTACATGCAAAAGATAAATTTACACTACCTTCAAAATAACTATAAGTACATCCCAAGACATATAACCATTATGATACTTAGCACTTTCGTTTTAGCTTAAGATTATGTGACTATAATTACATGTGAAGACCTATAGCTAATAGGTTACATTAAAAAATTATAAAAGAATATAATTTAAACTAGCAAACTTATGTTAAAGTGTGACTTGAACTAGCAATCTTTTGCTTAACATGACAATTTGCAAAACATTGGCTATATTATCTCCAATGAAATTCTTTGTCTTTAGCCTATATTCTTGGAAATACCATCCTTATTCTTTTGTGTCTTTAGTAACTATGAAAAATTTGGCTTGTTTAGTTTTTGCCAATTTTTTAATATAGACATAGAGCTTTAGCTTTTAAGGGGAGTAAGTGACATTCTAGAAGTAGTATAGAATAAGGTATTTGTCCTTTCATCTTTAATTCATCTAATAAAAATATTTTCTTGACCCATTTAATAAGGTGAATAGTTTTGCATTAAGGTTTGGCCTCCATATAGCATATCCATACAACATTGGAGCTTGAAAAATTTTTCTTCTAACCTTCTATATGTTATGAAAAATTAAGGTTAGAAAAATAGATAGAACCATTAGCACAACAAAGCATAAAATCAACCACTCGTTCACAATTGTGCAATGTTCCTAGGAGATATAGTTTTTGAATTCAATTGCATTAATGAGATTGATAGCCCTAAATTATAATGCAATCGTAAAAATTATTACTTTTATAATCAAATAATCTAAACAATCCAAGCATTAAAAAAAAAATTTCCAAAATCACATAACACTTTCCCCACTCCCCATGATATAGAAGCTCACTTGAAGAGCTCAAGGACTCAAGAATGATTGTAATTGGGTGTGGAATGTGAAAGATATGGCTTATGGAAAATGCTCTAACAGAAAAACAACATGAACTCCTCTTATGTTTTAAGTAGAAATGAAAAATTTTCCTAACAGTTGGCACATATATATACCCTTGTTTTTAAGGGCAATAGTGTATCTACAATATTGTAGGCGATATGATATTGTATCTATGATATCATTGTTGAAAAATTCAAACTTTTCACTTGATTTTGGGGAAAAAGATTAACAAATTTGGATGTCTAGCATGTCTTAAGGCTTTTTGACATGTGTCTAGTCAAAGAATGATGCTTAGAATTGGTTAAATTACAAAAGGAATATAAAAAATGATGAAAATCAATGTATTTGGCAAGGTAGAATATAGATGACTAATGACTGGTGATGGTAGAAATGGTTAGGTATATGAATCAATGAAGGGTCAAGGAATAATACTAAAGAGAATGTAATAATTAAGAATGTGTAAATTGAGGTGAAATTGGTTGCCAAGTATGAGACAAGAGTTATAAGTGAGTCCTCCCTATAGTAAGCTCCTGCCCTTAATGCTTTTGTAGAACCACTCCCACAAATGTTCATATGTACTTAAGGAATTAAATGTGTCATACCTATCCTTCAATACATACTTAGAATTGCCTCAACAAGAAAATAACATGTCATATAAAATGCTTAAATTATAATTACATATACTAGGGAGGTGAAATGATAAAGGAATGGATTGGAGAAAATAGGACATGAGAGATCTTACTAGAGTCATAATGAATCCTGTGTATGAGGCATGGTTAAGTTGATCATTTTACCTTTGTATCTAAATTTCAAATTAAGTCCATATAACTTACCAATGACATTGCATTGCATCATCTTTAGCTGTTAACCATAAGACTAATCACAACCATATGGCAATATCATTACTCACATGAAAAGCTTAGGAAGTAGAATGTATAATTAATTAATTACAACATTTTTAGTTCTTGAATATCTTAGCCATCAATTAGAGGGATACCTTCAGGCATGGGTAACATGTCTTTCTAGCCCCATAGCTAGTGTTAATCCTATTAATGAGATACCTTCAGGTATGGAAACATGTCTTTTTAGTCACATGATGAAATTAGTCTAAGGGACCATTAGATTTTTGGAAGTAGCCTACCTTTAGGCATGGGTAATATGTCTTTCTAGTAGTACCTTAAGAATATTTATTATATGTACCAATTAATTATTTTGTTCACCTTACCAAAGGACTACCTTTAGGCATAGGTAACATGTCTTTCCAATGTTATAATAAGGCAACAATTGTTATTTAAACAACATTCTTTCATTTGAATAAAAATTATGACCACATGGAGGACTGGGACTCATAGAAGAAGTCCAAGGAATCAATAAATCCACTTGATATCACATTCTTTTCCTAGCCTCTTGGTTCTTCCCTCTTTTTTAAAGCATAAAAGTCATGAGTCAATTTTAGGTTTGAGTAATAAGAATTATATTATGCCCATGGTTAGAACTTCTTATTATTGGAAATGGGAGAAATAGATGATGTGGTCTTAATGTATATATAATTAGTCCTTTAATAATTTAATGATGTAGGGTAAAATTCTCCTTTTATTGACAACATCTCACTTATTATTAAGGTTTTTATTGGTAAAATGACAAGGATATATACAATTTAGAATAAAAAATGTTCAAAGATTTACAAAGTTTGTAAAGAATAGAAGATATAAAAGAATAGGAAAATGTATGAAGAAACTAGAAAAGGTATTAAAGAATGAAAAGATATTAAAGAATAAGAAAGAATAAGAAAGGAAAAATAAAGAAAAAGAAACTCATAAGACCTAAGACTTATAAGTAACTCCCCAAAAACTATTGTCAAAGTAGAAAACAAGAAGATTAAGTGAGATTTACCCTTAGTGAATGTAATGGTGGATTCTACAGGTGGTTAGAAGCTACTGAATAGTTTAACATCTTGGATATTGACAAGAATAAGTTTTTGTAGACTATCAAGGTGATAGATTTGCATGGCACTGGATTGATATGAAGAATGAGTGATATGGGGTTCTTCCCATAATATCTGGAACTTACTTCATTTCGTCAAATGGTTTTGGTTATAATATAAGGCTCTCTCATTGAGTCTAATATAAACTTATTGAATGCTAACGTCATGTCGACATTTAGCATATGTCTTATGGATGTAGTTTGAATATTTGAGTTACTAATTGATTTTCATCTAATAGGTTAATGTTCATTAAGTGTTCTTTTTAGGAAAAATCTATATTTATGTTTAGGAAACAAGTAGTGGTTGGGGTATGGAGTGTTGCTTGAATTAGCAAAATTGGTAAGTTTTCATATACAAGTTCATATGGTAAATATCATAGAGGAAATTTTTAGGTTGATTAATATGCCCAAAGAGTATCATTAAGCTTAGCACTCTAGTTCTTTTTATACCTGCTAATAGTTCTAGTTAGAATTTATGTAATTTCTCTATTAGTTACTTCAGCTTGGTCATTTGCTTGGGGGTGATATGATGTTGTTAACTTATGGTTAATCCCAAGATTTTGCATCAATTTCTTAAATGTAACTCTTATGAAGTGCATTCAATTATTTGAAATTAGTACTCTTGGTATGCTAAATCTATTCACCATATATTGGTAAAAAAACCTTAGCTATTGTTATTCATGTGCATTCCCTTATTATAGTTGATTTTGCCCATTTTGTATAATAGCCAATAGCTACAATTATAGATGATTTCCCATTTGATATTGGTGTAATGGACCCCATGAAATAAATTCCCTAGATATCAAATGCCTTTAATGGTTGTATTTATTATTGTGATCCTTTATTTCTAATTGTCATTCCTCCATCCTTCTAGCACATTTCATAAGATTGTGCAACTAGATGTGCATCTCTCAATATGGTGAGCCAAAAGTAACTTTCCATTAGGAGTTTCATAGCTATTGATGAAATATTATTGTAAAGGACTATGATATCATATCTATGATAGTGTACATGCAATATCGTAGCCCTGCATACGTCATCATAGATGTGATGTAAAGGGCCATGGTCATGCCTATAAATACTAAAGAATCATCACATTGAAAAAACGTTTTGGTCCAACACTTGCAAAATTCTTATAGCTTGTTTTTTCCAAAGTTAGAGTTAGTGTGAATACCCACAATGTGATGAATTACAGTTGTACAGAATCTTGATTCGAGTAGATTATTCCTGGATATAATTCATGAATGACAATAAGATCGATATTATTCTTCATCATTACAACAAATCACTTAGCATAGATTTACTTTTCCATGATGTTTACTTTTGCTAAGTTATTTACATTTCATAAGTCATTTACTATTCCAATGCTTATTAGTAAGGCAGAATAAGTACGACTAGTTTTGAGCGTAAAGTGTAATTATTTAGTAACCAAATAGTGACTTTGCTTGATTTTCTCAATAGCAAAGTTACTTAGTAATCCTAGTAACAATTACATCAGCCCAAGATGTGTACAAAAAACCAAGAATAGATACTTATTGCCATAGGATAGAGTAGTTCTACATTTTCATTGTACTTAGAATTAGAATTTATAATCATTTTCACTATGTTCATACTTAGTATACTTAAAGCCAAATAATATTAGTTCATCAAATACCTCACTAAGAGTTAAACTATATATTTTGCACCTTGCTAATTCCAAGTTGGAAGATAATGATCATGAACTTACTATCAACTCACTAGTATACTTAGATTATCCATTCATGGATTGGTCATGTGTAACCACTTGTGACTTGTATGGTTGAGTGTTGGAATACCCTACCACTCATCATTGGCACTGTTGTTGGGGATGTGTCAATGTTTGCTAGTTAGTTGATTTTACATAGTTCATTGTATTAAGTATCAAAAACTATATCTTTCATACTTAGAATAATTTCTTCAAACATGCACATACTTAAGCATCAAAAAAATTAAAATGGCTTCCACAACTAAAGTGAAATCTCCAACTACTATTAGTCTTAATGAAATAGTGTTAGAGATTATAATGAAGAAGGTTGAAGTGCACTAATGCAAACAAACATCTTATATGCTCATAATGATCCTTGTTATCTTGATTTCGCATTTATTTTCCACAAGAATAAACAACTTAGATTGAGAGACTTACATGATAATATTGTCTTACTATCAGAACATTCAACACCATTAATGCTTCAAGTAGTCCTCATGAGATCAAATCTTAGCCACATACAAGAAGGGTATCAAGTTACAAAAACTATGATCAAGCCATATCAACCAACAGAGACTTGATGAGTGGCAAGGTACCCCTACACTCAACCATACGAAACGA
Organism: Gnetum montanum; assembly: GCA_015680685.1. Taxonomy (NCBI): domain Eukaryota; kingdom Viridiplantae; phylum Streptophyta; class Gnetopsida; order Gnetales; family Gnetaceae; genus Gnetum; species Gnetum montanum. The sequence goes on along the minus strand of MNCI01011021.1, from coordinate 51,569 downwards.
GCGTAGCACGCACGATCCAGTTGAACTCCGCAGACTAAATGCCTAAACGCCCCATGGAACACTTGGGGTTAATCATTCATTGTCTCCACAGACTTACTTGTTGTTGTCACGGTGTATGGTTAAGTAAGTCCGAGGTATATGATTTTTATAGTTTTTTTGTTTTTCTCCTATGCTAAGGGGTGAAGGGTTGAGAAAGCTAACTAACTCTAACTAAGGACCTAATTCTAAATTAACTAGCATTAGCATCCGTTCCCACTTACCATACACACCCTGAACTATGCAACTGTGGCTACCAAACGCTATCGTTACTGGGATCACCACATGTAACGCACGTGCTCGAAGTGGTCGTACTGAGGCACCTAACTAGCCTAAGCGTGATGAGTAGCCGATTCCTTGACTAGCCGTACACATCCGTAGATGCTCGTAATCAAGTTGTACTCATCCCATGTTCTAGAAGACAAGGGTGAGAGAATCTAATGACGATGAGTAACCGATTCCTTGGTTAGCCATACACATTTGTCAATGCTCGTAACCATGTTGTACTCATGCCGCACTAATGCATGTAATAAATAACAGGTAGGAAATAACAAATAATAAACCTATTTCATGTACTACAAGGTTTATCCACAAAGCTTGTTTTTATTGCCGTACACAACTTGCGTTCAGGTACAAAGCTGCTTGAATAAAGAGCCGTTCACTTGGGGACCCCTACTGCGGGCACATGGAAAATATTCTATCTCTGGAGTGATCAAATTGCTAGAGTTTTCCTACTTCTAGCCTAGGATGAGAAATGAGGGGAGTGCCGCCTCTTATTTATAGATTTGGCAATGGACCGCGATATCGCGTATGCGATATTGCAGGAGACGATGTGATATCGCATATGCGATATCGTGGTGCATGCGATATCGCATCTCATCATACCCCCATGACTGAATGAAAACTCGTCCTCGAGTTCCTTACAATAATATCAGGTAGGTATGGAATTATTAAGGGAAATGGAACTAATGGGATGACATGTGAATGGATCATTATTACAAGACTTGACAACATTGGTGTTCATGACAACAAGGGTGAACACCTTATTACAATGACATTAGGCCTTTGTTGGTAGCTGAGAAAGAGAGAGAAAGAAGTGTTGCTGCTGCCAACACCAAGATTGCACCTTCATTGTCCATCCATAAGCACGTCATCGATCTTACTCCTTGCATCGCTTCTTCGAGCACAGCTCCACTCCAAGTGTTTGCTCCAGATCTGCTCCGTTGTTTGCATGGTCGCCATCTGCACACACAACACAATCATATATTAGCAAGGGTAATTGAATCATCATGTAATTGATACCTTGCTTCGGTGTAAACTCATTGGCTAGGTTGTGGTATGGCTGATATGGATCTGGGAATATATTAAGGATGACTACCGAAGGTGTAGGGGTTAGGAAGAAAATCAAAAATTTTGGGGCTAGGAGAAAAGCGAAAAAATCAGGCCCCATACCCCCATGACTAAACGCGAACCTTCGGTAGCGTTAGAATGGAGAAGGAAAGGAAGTAAGAAAGATAGATAAAAAGGGACAACTATGGAATCGATGAAATGGATGTCAAGATGGAAATGAAGAAAATAAAATTAAATGCAAAATGTTAAGGGAAAGAATTTAACTAAGGTTCCAAATAGGAATGTTAGTGGGTCCTCCCAAAAGTAGGCTTATGCCCTTAATGCCCTGGCAAACCCACATTCATATAGTCTGTAGGCCCTGGGAATGTCATTTGGAACAAGAGTTAAAGTCTTAACTGCAAATATTTACCAAAAAGAAAACATTGCATTAACCAAAATATATACACTAATGATACAACCGACAATGAGGTGAACAATGGAGAGAAGGATGTAGAGAAGAGAATGGAATGGAATCCCAAGAACAAGATGGTGTATATCCCCTTGTGTATTGTATGATTAATGTGACTTAGCAATTCGCATTCTAACTCTGGCCTCAAACCAACCACATCCAGTGACTTCGCATCAATGCATTTGGTTAAACCATCCACTTGGATAACAAGAATGCACATGCTAAGAGCCACCACCATTCCGACGAAACAAAGGAGAGAATGGGAAGTGAGAAGGGCCTTAGTTAGAGGGAACACTTTTGGTTCCATAACTAGTGCTTGTAGCCCACGTTTATTCGTCTAAGGGGTGTGCTTTGAATTCTCACTTGGTTTGTTCTTTTTTTTTTTTTTGTTTTGTGTTTTTATGCATTAGAACCACACCATGTAAAGACTTCTTATTTTTAGTGTCTCAGCTTCCAATAATAGGGTAACATCAGAATGGCAAGAAAACTCAAGAAGAAACATTCAAGCACCCAAGAGAATGATCAACACAAAAGCATCAAGTTCCCTTGAAGTCACACCCTATTCAATCCGTGAGTCATTCCTTAGTTTGAGAAATGCGTAGTCACCGATGCATTAAAGTTCTTATTAGAAAGGGACTGTACATTTCCAAGCCGAGGGAAACCATAGAAATTGGTGGATGGATGGATGAAGTGGTCTCATTGCCTACCATATCTAAAGAAACATACCTTAGTATCAACATTGTCACTTAAAGGTAAAAACCAAACATTAGCAATCAATATGAAAATAGTTCATACCATCATGAAGAACGCTTATTATGGGACAAACTTATAGGGTGGATCACACACACACACAAAAATTGAAAAAGTATAACGATGATGTAAAAAAAAAAATAAGAAAAGATAAAGAAATTTGAAAAACAAAAACGTTGTAAAACAAAAACATGTGAAACAAAAACATTGTAAAAAAAAACATTTAAAACAAAAACTTAAAAGAACTGAGGACCCCATATGATTAGCATAGATGGCCATCTCCCCCATGACTGAGTTGTAAGGGAGAGATCCGAAATAATGAGCATTTGTTTGAATTTCGTAAAAGTGCCCAACTTCTCCCAACTGATGTTCTTAGGTTGAGGGGTGGAAGTTGGCGACGCTCATATTTCAATGTCTCTATCCCTTTGTTGTTGGCATGGGTTTCCTCAGTTCGTTCCATGCACATTTTTCTGCTCCTTTTAGCTGTCAACCACAGGGTATCTACTACTTCTTGTGTGGTTGCTACATACTGGCATCTTTCGTTCAAAGTTTCTTGGGCACACCTGTTACATGGAGGCATTTCCTCCATGTCATCACCCGATGAATCACTGTATGTGATGCATAGAACTTTCTTCTGCTCGATCTTTCCACATATGTTTATCTTAGAGATTTCCAAGGAAAGAGCGCGGATCCTAAGGCATGCATCTACTGTGCTTAGCCATGCCCTTCCCATTATAATTGGGAAGTCCCCTTCGTTGTTGTTAACTTCAATCACCAGAAAATCAGCTGGATAGGACCAACCACACACCATGGTAATGATGTCCTCCACCAATACCAAGGGAATGGTGATGGACTGGTCTGCCAGCTCTAGTTGAATGTTGCGCTTCTTAAGTTGGGACAGGTTCCAGGCGTGATACATCTCTCGTGAAGTTAAGTTGACTCCAGAATCGGAGTTAAGAAGAGCCCTATGTGGTTTATTTCCAGTGATCTACACATAGATTAAGGGGCTACCAGGGTCAATTAGTTTCCTAGGAAGGTGGCCTACCTTGATCCAGTCGGTTACGGTATGTGTTAACATAACCGTATGTGTTACGCTCTGTTGGACTGAAGGGTGCTCCGAAGTGTTAGATGGTGATGGAGGAGTGTACATAGCCCCAACTGCTTGTTGTTGCGAGAGTTTGTCTAGGCATTTGGTTCTAAACTAAGGTCTTCTCTTTTTACAGTTGTCAGAACCATCAGCAGGTTGGATATTTATAGCTCTCGCTACGTGACGTTGCTGCGGTTGAGGAGGAAGTTCCCCTTGCATTGTTGGAGCAGGAGGTGTTATGGGAACTACTTGTGGTGGAAGAGGTGCAGATGGATTTGGAGGATGGGATGAGTGTGAGATGTCTCCCAGAGGAGAAGGAGTCCTTCTGAAGTACTCCTGAACTTGGTAGTGATGGTTGGAGGTTGCATGACCCATAGAGCCACTTGGAGAAATCGGTTGTTGCACATAATATCCATAAGGATCAGGCTGCCGGTAAGGGTACTATTGTGTTGGCAGTGGCATCCCCCATGACTGTGGGTATTTCCACTGCTAATGCTATCCAATAGGTTGTGGTGGAGTTCCACTTGGGTAATACGTTAGTCGTTGGTGGAACTACCTTGGGTTACCTTGTGGATAAGGTAACCTGCAGGGTGTTTACTGTTGGTCGAGTCTTGGATTAAGTGCATACACCCTAGACTCCTGTAGATGTGAGATGATGGGGCAACATCCCTTAGGATGGTCATAATGGAAGATCTTACATCCACCATCATTGTCTAAATTCGAATCCACAGCCACATCGGAGTTAGTGATTTTTCCCTTACCCTTGTTATGTGCAGGGCCTAAATCTCTCCACTTTTTCTTACCTTTGTTACTACTTTGTTCTACCTTAGACTCTTCTACAATTTTCAATGCTATTTCAATTCTTGAGTCTAAGGAATCCCACATTTGGTCTACTTTGGCCAATACCTTGGTTGTTAATTTTTGGATCAGCAAAGTTTTCCGATTCACCAACTCTTCGATTGATGACTCATCCTCTTCATCACAAAATTTCACTCCCTTCTTTCGAAGGGAGGGATTGCGGTTGTACTCTTCCGCACTTTACCTTTTTCATAGCTCACCTTCTTCATTTGCTACTTGCTCCAACAAGTTATGTACTTCATGGGCTCTAAGTTGTGAGAGTCTCCCTTGGGCATAAGTCCCAAGGGTTCTTCTAGTTTCATTCCTTAGCCCATCCACGATGTGGCAAAGTTGATCCCGCTGAGCGTATCCATGGCCTAGGCAACGATGTAACAATGTGTAGTAGTGGGCCATGGTAGCATCCAAGGGTTTATGTGTACCTTTCTTCCAACCTTGGATATGCTTATGCAAATTGGACACTCTGGAGTATGTTTGATACTTTTCATTGAACAGTTCTAGCATCATACTCCACCTCTTGATGGTTTCTAGTTCTAAGGACCAGTACCAGCTCTCTGCTTCTTTAGTGAGTATCCTTGGGAACAACTTAAGCTTCTGCCACTCATTTTTTATATTCTACAAGGTGCAGGCATCGTGGAATACCTGTAAATGATTTTGTGGATCAGCATGGTATCCCCCTTCAAATCGTGGGATATTGTTCATGTCTAATCGTTTGATCCGACTATCTTTTAAGTGCCTTGTGGGAATCCTAATTGCCTCCGTTATGTCAAGAATACTTCAGGTTGGGAGTAGGGGCTCATCATGATCATCTCTATCATGACGTCTATGATGTATTCGTGGTTCCCTACTCTCCCTTCGTCCTTGCCCTCATCGTATCTCTCAACCTTCCTGTCGAGGTCTTTCTTCTTTCTTACTTTTATCCTCACCTTTATGTTCATGGTGGCTACGCCCAGATGTGGAAGGAGAGGGTGAGTGATGTGAAGAAGGGGAACCATCGTCATGACGATGTTTCTTTCCTTCT
>MNCI01011021.1:4769-45803 GCA_015680685.1 Gnetum montanum | reverse complement strand
TAAAGTTAGGAATATACTCATCGGGATGAGTATATACTATCTTGTATTTTTTAGGACCTGGCTGATTTGGGTTATGTTTTTTATGTTGCCAACTGTCTCGTGTGTGGTCCTTAGGTGGTGAGTTGCTCTTATGAGAAGAAGGCATTTTGACTGGTGTGCTAATTTCATCGTTATATAAATTTTTTCTTTGATTAACCTGAAGGTTCGTTAAGGCTCACGACGATGTGAGTGATATCCCTTATGTTCTATTCGGCGCACAAACACTTAGTCCCCGGCAATGGCGCCAATAATGAGTGGCGAGGTACCCCTACACTCAACCATACAAAACAAGCGTAGCACGCACGATCCGGTTGAACTCCGCAGACTAAATGCCTAAACGCCCCATGGAACACTTGGGGTTAATCATTTGTTGTCTTCCCAGACTTACTTGTTGTTGTCACGGTGTATGGTTAAGTAAGTCCGAGGTATATAGTTTTTATAGCTTTTCTATTTTTCTCCTATGCTAAAGGGTGAAGGGTTGAGAAAGCTAACTAACTCTAACTAAGGACCTAAGTCTAAATTAACTAGCGTCAGCATCCGTTCCCACTTACCGTACACACCCTGAACTATGCAACTGTGGCTACCAAATGCTATCATTATTGGGATCACCACACGTAATGCACATGCTCGAAGTGGTCGTATTGAGGTACCTAACTAGCCTAAGCATGATGAGCAGCTGATTCTTTGACTAGCCGTACACATCCGTAGATGCTTGTAATCAAGTCGTACTCATCCTGTGTTCTAGGAGACAAGGGTGAGAGAGACTAATCACGATGAGTAGCTAATTCCTTGGTTAGCCGTACACATTCATCAATGCTCGTAACCAAGTCATACTCATGCTACGCTAATGCATGTAATAAATAACATGTAGGAAATAACAAATAATAAACCTATTCCATGTACTGCAAGGTTTATCCACAAAGCTTGTCTTTATTGTCGTACACAACATGTGTTCAGGTACAAAGCTGCTCGAATAAAGAGCCGTTCTCTTGGGGACTCCTACTGTGGGCACATGGAAAATATTCTATCTCTGGAGTGATAAAACTACTAGAGTTTCCATACTTCTAGCCTAGGATGAGAAATGAGGGGAGTGCCGCCTCTTATTTATAGATTTGGTGGTGGACTGCGATATCGCATGGGATGCGATATCGCGGTGCATGCGATATCGTGTCTCATCAAAACTCAAGAAAGAAAGGATGCTATTATGAAGACAAGATGTGAGGAAGAGAAAGGGAAGAGGGTACCACAGATAATTGTCCTTGAAGAATAAGAAGATGATCCATCCAAAGCTAGAAAGTACTATTAGATTAATAGATATAATTTCTAGACACTAGTAATATGCATTGAAGATCCTGTAAACATGAAGCTATATTTAGCTCTTATAGAAATGTGAAGAACAGTTGAGAAGGAATTCAAACTTAAGAGGAATTCAAGGCATAAGACCTTTGATAAATTCAGAAGAGATGAATCAAGGAGTCACATAAGGAAAACCAACTGGCACCTTTCTCCAACTCCCCCATCTTCTTTCTCACACTCATTAGGGAAGTAGTGTACATTCCTACAAGGCATTTAAGAGATAGTCGCATTAAGCAACTTGACATGAATAATATTCCAAATTTTGAAGGTGGGTATAATGCAAATTCAGAACATTACCTCAAAGCCTTCAATGATGCCTATGTACTACAAAATATAGAGACTAATTAGTAGAAACTAAAGTAGTTTCCTAGAACACTCATTAAGGGAGAAAAGAGCTGGTACTGATCCCTAGAATCGGAATCAATTCAAATATGTAGTACCATGTTAGAGCTCTTTAATGTAAATACCAAACTTATTATAGAGTGTTAGCCTTAAGAAAAAAAATCCAATGATGAAAGTAAGGGACACATGAATCCCTTAATACAGTAATAGGAAAATTCTACTCCTTATTATATAGATGCCTAGACCAAGGATATCTTAAAGTGAACAACTATGACACATCATTGATGGGATAAGGAACAAAATAAGATACACCCTTGGAGTATATGTCCAAGGTAGACTATCAAAGATAACAACTCATCAAATCCAAAGGTTACTAGACTAGGTAATGAAAGAAGAGAGAGAGCTACATAAAAGGGAATCCTCTGAAGAATATAACATGGATCTAGCTATTCAAAAAAATATATAAGGATATGTCAGACAAAATAAAAAGAAACTTTTGAAGATGTGATTTAGCAAAAGACTTTACCCATTCAAAAATTGGTCAATGATATCGCAAAAAGGTAGAGAAAATGTGGGACTTTGTGGATAAAAACTGTACCACAGCACTAAAGATAGTAGAAGAGAAGACTGAACAAGATTTTAGAAAAAGGAAGAACATAAAGAAGAAAAAAGACTATGGACATGAAAGTGATAAATGCAAGGGAAACGTTGCTATAGACTCAAGCTTGAAAGATAACACAAGTTACAAAATGTGCTAATATGAGCATCCTAAGGGATGTTATCCTATCATGGCTCACTTACAAGAGTTTGGGGCATATGTGTTTAATGCAAAGTTTGTTAAGAAACAAATGCCCAGGTGATTACCTTACCCACAAGGTAATTACAGACATACCTATTAACAATTTTACTATCCAAGTAGGGTCTATCCTTAATCACAGGAACAATACTAACAATAGTGACAACAACCACAGTCATGGGGTATGCCACCACCTAGACAACAACATTCATATAGACAATTGGATCCTTATGGATACTATGTACAACATTCCATATCTCCTAGAAATACTTTTGTTCATACTTCTTCCTACTCCTATATAGTAGAATACCATAGGCCTGCAACCCCATGCATGGATTTAGAGCCTTATGTATCTTAACCAATAGTGGGGCCTTCTTATCAAGCTCCTAATTGTTTACCACTAGTACCACTAATGGTAATGTAAGGGGAATTGCCAACATAGCCGTAGAGGAAAGTGATACTAGGGCAGTTACTACACAAAAGGATACCTCCTATACAAGTGAACCAAGATCCAAGAAATGTCCCTTCTTTAGGGAAAGTGCATAAAAGGTTTGAAGGATAGAAACTTCATCTACTCCTACTCTTCTACACAAAGTCCTTAAAAGAACATTATGCTTTAAAATCCAATAGAAAAGAACTTAACCACTATCATGCTTACATAGACAATAAATCATTGTATAAAACTAGGGGTACTTTATAAGAAAATAACAGATCTAGAAAGTCTTTTGTTCTATCTTCAAATAGCAGAACACAAGCCATGCAAGGCTATACTAAATTCTAGATCAAGAGTAAAGCTTATCTGTCAAAACATATACAAGGCTTGGAATCTACCTCCATTAAAGAAAGGAAATATCTTATCAGAGCTAGCTAACTAGTCTATTGCTATTTTACTTAGACAAGTGAAAGACATGGTAACTACCATAATTGGTTGGTCTTACCCTCCTGATTTTCTAGTTATCCATATGGGGAAGAATAAAGGAAAATTCCCTATCATCATGTGAAGAGCATGACTTAGGATTGTAGATGATAAGTTGGGAATCAAAGACTTATTCTTGGAAATTTTCAAGGAAGATAAAGTTGGAAACATTGAAAAACGTAGAGTTCCATGTATCACATGTAGTGATAACAAGTACAAGGGCATGTAGAAATTCTAGGCATCAATACAAGATGCCATCACAACATGCAATAAATGTGTTGAAGACATGTGTGTACAACAGTATTTGTATGTAGTAATTACTAGATAAGAAGGCACCTAGTGGCTGATCAATGAAGAGGAATAAAAATTGAACATATGCATGGAACTAATTGATAAAATTACAAGTGCTTACTTTAAAAAAATAGATAAACTAGAAAATATATGAAGGAAACCTCCCTACATAAAGTCCCAACAAGAGGAAGACATTGTATGGAGAAAATTAGAGATGCTAGAAAAATATGAACCAGAATTGCTAGAACTAAAGGCCTTATGAGATGCATTGAAATATGCTTTTCTTAATAAAAAACTAGTAATTATAAATTCCAATATCAATAAGGAACATAAGAGAACATTATTGGAGGTAGTAATCAAATTACCAACTACATTTGCATGGTCTTATGATGAGGTCATTGGCATCGACCCATGCATTTGTTAACATCGAATCTACACCAATCCAGCTATTGAACCATGCTACCAACCTTAACATAGACTGAATCCAAAGCTTAAGGAAGTTGTAAAATAGGAATTAGAGAAGATGTTAAAAGTAGGATTCATCTATCCTATTGGAAATAGTGAATGGATTAGCCCATTGGTCATTGTCTTAAAGAATAATGGTAAGTGGAGGGTTTGTATAAATTTTTAATTATTAAACATGACAACATTCAAAGAGCATTTTCCTTTTCCATTTGTTGAACAAGTTTCAGATACTATTGTGGGGCATCATTACTATAGTTTTCTAGATGACTATAGTAGATACAATTAGATCTACATCACACTATAGAATCAAGAGAAAACAACATTCACTAGCTTGTGGGAAACATTTACATATAGACAAATTTTGTTTCGCCTATGTAATGTTCTTGCCACATTCCAGAGACTTGTTCTCAATAGCTTCTAAAAACATATTGGTAATGGAGTCGAGGTATTTATGGATGATTTCCCTCTATATATGCTTGACTTCAAACAAGCTTTGGATCTCCTAGAGTAGGTTTTTAAATTATGTGTTGAGACAAATTTGAAGCTCAATTGGTAGAAAAGCCATGTAATGGTATAAGATGACATTGTCCTAGGATACAAGATATATTATAAGGAAATTAACGTAGATCTAGATAAAGTTAGATTCATCCAAAACAACATTCAAAGGTCACAAGTACTTAATGATGTTTGATCATTTCTTGATCATATAGGATATTAGAGGAGATTCATTAAAATTTTTTCAAAGATAGTAAAACTGCTTTTTGAACCAACAAAGAAAGATGCACCATTACATTGATTAGAACAATGTGAGAAAACATTCAAGAACCTAAAATAGAAATTAATAGAAATACCAGTCCTCTGAGCTCTAGATTGGTCCAAACCTTTTCACATCATGACTAACACTTCAGACTATGCATTAGGAGTAGTGTTGACTCAACTTTATGATTAGAAATGACAATATTACATAGATTGCACTAGTAGAAACATTACCAAAGCATAACTTAACTATACCACTATAGAAAAGGAGCTTATGGTTGTGGTATATGCACTTGAAAAATTCAAACATTATGTGCTTGGGTATTCAATCTATGTTCATACACACCACTATATAATCAGATTTTTAATGAATAAACCAACAGTTAGTCCAAGAGTGATAAGATGACTCATCATACTATAGGAGTTTAACATAACAACGATTAACAAAAAATGAACCAAAAATTTTGTACTTGATCATCTATTAAGATTATGATAGGATTCTCAAGAAAATGAAGAATCATTATTAAACTAATTTCTTAATGAAAATTTATTTATTAAAATAACAATGGTTGTAGATTTAGTAGCAAAGTTATGGGTTACTGATTATATAATATATCTAACTACATAAGAACTTCCTGTTGAATGGGATAAAACACAAAAAGAATAGTTTCTCCACAAAGTGAAATAATGCACGGACATGAAATGAAATCTTTATAAGATATGTATGGATGGCTTAATATGATGATGTGTTCTAGAAGAAAGTCAACAACAAGTTTTGCAAGATGCACATGAAGGACCATGTGAGGGTCATTACAAAGAATAACATTAAAATTGATGATGGTAGGTTATGTTTGGCCTACCATATTTAGGGATGCATATTGGTTTGTACAATCTTGTGAAAGATGCTAAAAGAATGGAGAATTAATGACCAAAAATGGAAGGCCACAACAATGGATACAACCACTAAAATTGTTTGATATTTATGGAATTGACTTTATGGGATTGATCACACCAATGTCAAATGGAAAGTTCTATTATAATTACTATTGATTACTATAATAAGTGGATAGAAGTAGTTGAAGTTAAAGATTCCATAGCCACAACAAATGCAAAATTATTTTAATAACAGTTGGTGAACAAATTTGAAGTGTCATGAATGTTAATATCATAAAACAAAACTCATTTTAGTAGAGCTACATTCAAAAAGTTCATGCAACAACTGAATCATAAATTAACTACACCATCTTACCCCTAAGCAAATTGTTAAGCTAAAGTAACTAATAGAGAGATTAGATGAATATTAACTAGAACTATTAGTAGATATAGGAAGGATTGGAGCACTAAGCTTAATGATGCTTTATGGACATATTGATCAACTTGGAAACTTCCTATAGAATATTCATCATATGAGTTAGTCTATGGAAAATTGCCTACTCTACTAATCCAAGCACAAATAAATACCTTTTTTATACTTAGACAACAAACACTCTTTTTTAATTTTTCTTATAAATTTTCAAGTTTTTACGATCTTCTACATTCTTTAATATCTTTCTAGTCTTTCATATTTTTCTCATTTCTTATCATTTCTCATTCTTTAAAATCTTTCAAATTCTTTATATTTTTTCTATTTGTAGCTATTTCTCATTCTTTCTATAATTTTAACCATTTCTCATGTACATATTTTTGTTAATTTTTCTAATAGTGTAAATAAATAAATAGTATGTTGTTAAAATAATAAGAATTTCATCCTATGTTATCAAATCATTAAAGGATTGATTATATATATAGTGTTACTACATCATCCATCCACTCATTTCCAATAATAGTAGATTCTTACCATGGACATAATGATATTCTCATTACAATAAAACTAAAATACACTTATGATCATTATGTTTGGTTGAAAAGGTGAAGAACTAAGTAGGAATGACAAGGGTGTGAAAATAAGGGAATTTATGGATTCTTTAAGGCTACTACTATGAGTCTTATTTTGTTGTTAAATTATATTATTTACTTGAGTTCTAATGAAAAATGGAAGTGTGCTTTGAAATAAGTGATGCCTTACTCATGCTTGAAGGTAGTCCTTTGGTACCATTGATATAGTAATAAAATAATAAATACACAAACTAAAAATTTTTGGGAGTTCCATTGGAAAGGCATGTTACCCATGCTTGAAGGTAGGTGACCTCTCAAATATTTCAAGGTTTCTTGTACTCACATTGGTTATGGGGCTAGAAAGATATATTACCCATACTTGAAGGCACTCCTTTGTCCAATGGCCAAGTCTCCTTTCAAATAAACTGTGTAGTTAATAAATGACTTCCTCGTACTTCATTGCTCATTAATGATATTTGTTGCAATTGTGATAGTCTTATGGTTATTAGTTTTGGGATGATATATGATGTCATTGTTAAGTAGTATGGAGTTGGTTTGGATCTTGGATGGAAAGACTAATGATCATTTTAACTCTACATTATACATAGAATTCATTATGCTTAAGGAAAGACACCTCACATCCCATTTTCTATAATCCTTGCTATTACCATTTCAACTTATTTTTTTGTACAATCATAATTTGATGGTTTTTTTTTTATAATATAACATTATTTTATTATTGGGGTAATAGTAACTTTCAACTCCTTGAGTATCCATAGACACTTATAGTTGTGATTATATAAGGGCATTAAGAATGAGAGCTTGCTTTGGGGAGGACCCACTTGTATAATTCTTGTGTTTCATACTTAGTGACTAATTTCACATTATCTTGTACCTTTTGAATACTCAAGTAATCATCATTATTTTCCTACATCTTCATAATCACCCATAAGTTTAGCAATTTTGACCAAATCATTGCCTACAATCTTAATTGACTTACCTTGTCCAAGCTCCTTCTTTCATATACATTTGACAATAAATTCTCATATTTTAATCATCACCTATGATCAAGAATCCTTTGGATCATCTTTATACCTTCTAGACTCACTATTTCATTTATTTTTTCCATTAGAATTTGCAAAAATTTTAAAATTTAATAATGATATTGTAGATATGATATTGCAAGGTCTACGATATCACATCAACGATGTTGCATCTATAATACAACACTTATTGTTTTTCTTACTTTCAAACACCAAAGCTTCATATCTTCCTCATTGCATGTTTGACTTGTGCGATTCTTATTTCCTTTTGCTCACAGAGTGTCCGACTTAGTCATGGGGGAGAGTGTTGCATGTAGTCTTGCAAAGCATACTAAATTTTTCTAACTTCTAGAAGAATAATTAAGGGTAAGAATAATACGAGATGATAATATTTTGATTTAATATAAACCAATAAACCTAATGATTCCAAACTTAATGATTCTTTCTAATTGTCCATTCGAATATATCTTAAATAATAAATCAAGGATAGTGATGGATTGTCAAAATAAAATTGTTTTCAATCAATTATTTAATAAAGGTTTTTTCAAGCAAGGATTTGTCCAAATTAATAAATTTTCCAAAATTTATAATAGAAATGAAGAATGAAATTGATTATATCTAATGTTTTTGTTCATACCCTAAAAAACCGATTAAGGATTATGAATCATTAGAATTTTTTCTAGAATATTTTGGTAATCTTAGAGGATGTATGGAATTATAGAAAATGAATATAGTAGATTATCTACTATTGAGAAGATTTACTTTAAGATTGGGATATACCACATCTTCTCAACAAAGACGCTTAATAGAATTTCCATCTATGCTACAAGAGAAAACATTATTTTGATGGGGAAATTGCAAGCCAACATTGCTCATCTATTATTTGTAGAAATAGAAAGAAGGTTTGAAGAGAAGAAGATTGGAAAACCTACTCTACCATTTCCTTGCATTATTAGAAAGTTATGCCAACAAGTTGAATGTGGAATATGATGACTAGATGTTCAACAATAGAATTAGATAGATCTCATCTATAAATCTATATAAAATAAGATGAGATCCTATTCATGTAATTCTTATCCAATTCCATGTTTAGTTTGTCTTATATTAAGAAGATCCTTAAATAAGATGATAAGGATCATCCCCATGATTTCTGAGATTCATGCTTATCTCTCCAAATCTATTCTTGGGAGATTAAGGTCTATATAATTGTAGCAGCATATATTCATTTATAATGAATGAGAGAGAAGACATATAGAAGTAAGAGAGTTTAACAAGAGTGTTCTTGTTTTAACAAAGTTCTTTATTTACTTTAAGCTTACATCGTAGATCCAAGGCCTTTTAGATTCTTCACTGAAATCATGGGCTACATCAATGATGTTCTTTGCAAGGTCCAAAATGCTTCCTATGTTGAAATCCCAAGCTAGTGTCATCTAAGAAAGATCAAGTAGAAAAACCAATAAGCGCTAAGACTACAGTATGACCAACCTTGATGGAGAACATTCTAGTTCCAAAAATAGAATAGGTAGGATCTAGTGAATTAATTTCATTTATAGAAAAAGAAAGATAAAGTGCTCTAACAACACAATAAATCTATAGATTCTCAATGATCCATCTTTAGAAAATAATAGATATAATAAGTTGGGGCATTAGGGATGTATTAAGTATGTATTAAGTCAACAATTTTTCTAACAAAGTTACTATATCCATAGGACTCACAAGTGGCCAAGTCTCTTTATAGGTAGGAGAGGATGATGACTTAGCATAATAGATTAAAGAAAATTTTGCATTCTTTCAAGTCATGTTAGAGATTGGAGAAGGAGCCATTGTTGTGGGAATGTAACATCAAGATATAATAGGAGTAGCAGAAGTTGTAACTGATTATGTTAAGGAACTCTTTAATGTTCTTGTTGTATAATCGATAGATATTACTAGAGCTAAAGACATAGAGACCTTAGCTAGAACATAAATGATCCTTTAAAAGTGTGAAAATACACTAGAGAGACTACTGTAGATAGGTTAAATTATGAGAAATATTTTTGATATCCCAGCGATATCACTGTAGTATAGTCAGAGTTGACATCCACAAAAGGTAAATTAGTCATGGCTAAAACAAGGATGTAACACAAAGAAGTTGAAGTGCAGAGATTACAAAAAGAGTTAGCTACATTAAGAATAGAAAGACCAGATCCTACATAGCACATTGCACCAAACCAAGTAGCATTATTTAGAAATGAATAGATTAGTTAGTTGATGACCAAACAAAAATAAATGATGATGGAAAAGGAGAATATAGTATAAAATGCCTCAATAGTAGAAGCCTACACATATGTCCATGCTAAGGCCATTGTTGCACCAGAAGAGGAGAACAAAAAAATTATTGCAGAGAATTTTATGTTGATGGACATTGAGAAATAAAAGAATATACTGGAAGAGAGCATTCATCAACTTTGAGAGTAGTTCGCCAAAGTTAACCTTGATATTAGGTAATTAGCCCATGAATATAGAATACTATCAATGGAAGAAGTATATCTAGTTTGACAAAAGCAAACTATTGAAATCAGTGCATTGTAAAATTAGGTCAAGAAGTAGGAAATGCTCAAAAAGCACTTCAGAGACCAAGTGGTCATGTATAAGCATATCAATGAGAAAGAAATATAGATGGTTAAAGCCAACATTAGTTTCATCATAGAATAAACACCGAATTAGTAATCCATCTTCAATAGTCTTACCTACATTTATCAAGCTAAGCCAAAAAATAAAAACTTGAAGATAGAAGATGTAACAGAGTACATGGGGTTAGCAAATCTTCGCTATGCTAACTTAGCCATGTTGATAATAGGCAGGTTAAGGAAATAGTTGGAGTAGTAGGTAGAATAGGTATCTTCCATGTATGAAAAAGAATTTGTAGATAGAAAAGATACATAACAAAAGCTTTACATCACAAAGTATGAATTAAAATTAGTCAATTCTAGTTACCAAGGTCAAAAGGATGTAGCAACAAACTTGGCTAGAAGAACGATAGATTATCAAGATCTACAGAAAATGGTCAAAGCTTTTGAATTAGAGAGAACTCAATCTACAGCATGATATCTTAAAGCTAATGAAATATTTTCACAGTTGTCATGTCCATGGGAAGTATCAACTTTTGCCAACATTGTTGAATTTGCATGGATTATACATGATCCCATATTAGATGAAGAAAATTGCAGAGCACTACTAAATAGACATCAATTCTAGAAGTTGGATAATAAATGGAAGAAACCAATAGAGGAGCTCCCATCACGTAGAACATAAAATATTTACATTAGGCTTTGTTTTGTTTTTGTCATGTGTGTCAATCATGTGCTACATGATAATTTTGTAACACCACTTGAACAAAAATATGACATTCATAGTAGAGTCAGTCATGTAAATATGAGTCATGATGTTAAGTCCATGTAACTTGATAAGTTTGTAAGGAACTCTATCCTCCTTTTGTTTGAACTTAAGGATGAGTTTTTAATTAGTTGTGGGGGTATGATGAAACATTATTGTAAAGGACTATGATGTTATATCTACAATAGTGTAGATGTGATATCATAACCATGTATACTTCATTGTAGGTATGATGTAGTAGGTCATGGTCATGCCTATAAATACTAGTCCAACATTGTGTCAAAAACAAGTTTTGGTCCAACACAAAAAAATTCTTACGATTTATTTTCTTAAAGTTAGAGTTAGTATGAACGCTCGCAGTGTGGTGAATTATAGTTGTATGAAATCTTTATTCAAGTGAATTGTTCTTGAACACAAATCATGAATGATAATAGAGATCAAGATTTCTCTTCATCTTTGCAGCATATCACTTAGCATATATTTACTTTTCCATGATGTTTACTTTTACTAAGTCATTTACATTTCTTAAGTCATTTACTATTCCAATGCTTGTCAGTAAAGTAGAATAAGTATAACTAATTTCAAGCATAAAGTGTAATTGTTTGGTAACCCAATGTTGAATTTGCTTAATTTTCTTAGTAGTAAAGTTACATGGTAATCCTAGTAACAGTTACATTAGTCTAGGATGTGAATGAATAGAGTCACTTTACATTTTCATTGTACTTAGAATTAGAATTTATAATCATTTTGATCATGTTCCCACTTAGCATATTTGAAGCTAAACAACATTAGTTCATCATATATCTCACTAAGAGTTAAACATATGTTTTGCACCTTGCTACCTCTAAGTGGGAAGACAACAATCATGAACTTACTATCAACTCATTAGCATACTTATATTATCTATCCATGAATTATGATATGATCATGCCTGAACATTTGTGAATTGTATGGTTAAGTGTTGGAATATCTTACTACTCATTAGCTATCCTTTGTTCTTCATAATGGCCACCACATGGTCTTTCATGTGCATCTTGTAGGACTCACTTTGATCTTCTTCTAGAATACATCATCAAATTAGTCTATTAGCACAAATCTTATAGAGATGATCATGAATTTAAATGAATTATTTTACTTGGTTGAGGAGTTGTTCTTTCTTCTTTTTATTTCATTTAGTAGGGATTGCTTGTGAAGTTAGATAAGCCATGTAATCTTTTAACCATGAATTTGTTGCAAAATCTACAATCATTGCAGACTTTGTAAATAATAATTTATTAGGAAATTGGTCTAACACTAGTTCTTCATATTTTTTTGGTTTCCATGTAAGTCTTGGCAAATGATTAGCAACCACATTTTCTATGCCTTTTCTATTGATCATAGTGAAGTTGAGTTCCTATAAAATCACAATCTATCTTATTACCCTTTGGCTTATCATTGGTTTTTTATTAGAAACCTAATTGCACTATGGTCAATGTGGATGTCTATAGGATAACCAAGTATGTAGCATCTAAACTTTTTCTATGCATACACCATTGTCATAAACTCTTTTTTCATAGTTAAGTTGTGCTTTGGTAATACTAAAGTTGTTGCAGTGGATATATTAAGGTCTATTTTGTTCATCTAATTGAGTAACCATTGCTTCTAATGCATAAGTTTAAGAATTCATCATAATGTGAAAGGATCTTAATCAGTTTGGAGCTCTTAAGTTTGAAGTTTCAATTAACTTTTGTGTTAGACTCTTAAATATCTTTTCATACTCCCTTGATTAAATAAATGGTGTGCCTTTGTTAAATTTACTAGCATATTTTTCATCTTCAAGAAATTTTTAATAAATTTTGATAATATATTGTATGACCTAGGAAAGATCTAACATCTTTAATAGTTGTGGCCTCTAGGTTGTGCTTTGGATGACTCTTATTTTATTGAGATCCACCTTTATTCCATTTTTTCAAACTTTATGACCTAGAACTAATTTCTCTTAGACCATCAAGTGGCTCTTTTTTTAATTTAACTTTAAATTTATCTCTACACATTTTTTTAGAACTTTATCTAAGCAGTCCATAGCTTTCTTAAAGTTGGGTCCATAAGTGAAGTAATCAATCTTAAATACTTTGATTCCATTACTAATCTTATTTTGAAAAATATTGAGAATAAGTCTTTAACATGTAGTAGAAGAATTGTAAAGACCAAATGACATTTTTCTATAGGTAAATGTTCCCTAAGGATTGATGAACATGGTCTTCTCTTGGTCTTATAGCATGATATAGATTTGATTATATCTGCTACGAACATCATAAAAAGTATAGTACTAGTGTCCTACTATAGTGTCTAAGACTTGGTGGACAAATGGCAAAGGGAAGTCATCTTTAAACATTACCACATTTAATAATTAAAAATCTAGACAAACACCCCACTTACCATCTTTCTTCAAGACAATGACCAATGGATTGACTCATTCAATATTTACTATTCGTTATATGAATTTTGTCTTAAGTAGTTTCACTAATTCTTGCTCGATCACTTCCTGAAGCTTTGAATTCAACTATCATTAAGGTTGATAACTTCGCTTCATTATTGGATATGCGTAGATGTGATATTGGCAAATGTGTGGATCTATTCCTATTATTTTATGGTAAGATGATGCAAAGGTTGTTGGCCATTTTGTTATAACCTTAAGTAATTTTTTATTTTGTCTTTTTGGCAAGATTGATATTGATAATTATTGGTTTTTTATTATTCATAAATAAATATTGTAGCATATTTGGTAGTATATTTAGTTAATGAATATTGTAGTGTATCTAGTAGTATCTTTAGTTCTAGGGGTTCTAATTCAAACTTCTCAAGAATTTCTTTCTCCATTTACTTTCTTATTGCCATTAAAAATATGTGTGGGAAAGATGCCTTCTTAATTATTCTATCTTATCTATTTCTTTAACATAGGTACTTGTGATTCTTTCAATTAGTTCCATGCATATGTTGGATCTAGATTTTTTCTCATCAATCAATAATTGGGTGCCTTCCTATTTCATAGCTACTGCATATAGATAATGCTGCAAATACATATTTTCTATACATGCTTTTTTCATGTTGAGATGTTTTCTCTTATTGGTGTCCATACTTTCTACACAAAATTACATTTGATATTGTTGTATGTAATGAATGGAACTCTTTATCTTTGTATGACTTCCTTTTCATTTTCCTTAGAGATGTCTAGGAATAAATCTCTTATTCCTAACTTAACATTAATTGTGCTAAGTCATGCTCTTTTCATAATGATAGTGAACTCTCTTTTATTCTTTCCTACATGAATAACTAAGAATCTTGTAGGATATGACTAGTCACTAATGGTAGTCATGACATCCTCTACCTATCCAAGTTGAAGAGCAATAGACTGGGCTACATGCTCTAATACGATGTTACACTTCTTTAATAAAGGTAGATTCCATGCCTTATACATATCCTAGAAAATATGATTTACCCTTGAACTTGGATCTAGTTGAGCTTTACATGGTATATTTTCTACTATTTTGAGATAGATTAAAGAACTCATTAGATCTATTCATTTATTGGAAAGTGCTCCCATCTTAATCTAGTGACTCACTATCTATGTAAGTAAGACAATTATAAGATTCTTATTGGATGATGGCTAAAGCCTGGTATTTGCACAAGGACTTATCATAAGATAAATAGGATTCGGTGAATTTCCTACCCTTTCAACCTTCTCTAAACTTGTCTTAAAGAAAGCATGTTTCTTCAGTTTTAATTCAAAAATAATAGTAGTATTCTCTTCCTATGTACCAACTACCCTTGTTACACTCTTTTATTATGGTTGTGTTTGCATTTGTAGTTGCATATTTAGTGGTGGTACTAGGATAATGGATTATGAGCTTGGTGAGAGCAAGATGCAACTGGATGTGGCATGTAAGATGGTGATTTTGCACGTGGGATTGTAGGCCTATGATACTCTATTGCATAGTAGTGAGAAGAAGGATGGGCCAAAGTATTGCCTAAATATACTACTTCTAGATGTATGATGAGTGATAGAGTAGTCCAACACCCAACCATATAAGATACAAGTGTTCACATGTAACTCAGTCAAATTTTATAGATAAGGAAATGTGATTATGCTAGTAATTGGTTAAAGTTCGAGAACGTTGTCTTCCCACGTGGAGCTAGTATAATCTATGTGTCTGGTTTAGCTCTTAGTGAGGTGTATGATAAGTTGATGTTGGTAGGCCATAACTCCTAGCTATGATGGTAAAGTGTAGAAATGGTTTTAGATCTAAGGAAAATGGTAAAACAATCTACTCTAGCATAGAGTAATTAGCATCCATTCGTGGCTTGCTGTACATGCCTTGGGCTCATGTAACCATTATTGGGATTACCAAGTGAGTTTACTACTAGGTGAACTAAGTGAAACCACTACTGGATTACCAAATGATCATACTTAATGCTTGAAATCAATCATACTCATTTCACTTTACTATGAACAAGAAAAGTAAAGTACTTAAAAAGATAATTGATTAAACTAGGAAAATAATAAGAATTATTCAAAGTAAAATAATAAAGCCAAGCGGATGTTGCAATGATGGAAAGCAATCTTGATCTTTATTTCTATCATGAACTGTGCCCAAGTAAATTTCACTAGATGAAAGACTCCAAACAACTATTCAACATCACACTAAAGGCATTCATTTTATCGCTAGACTATGAAAACAAATTGCAAGAGTCTACCAAAGGTTGAAATGAAAAGTTCATTTTACTATGTGCCTAAGTATCTTATTTATAGGCTAGCACATGTGGAGTGATATCGAATATCTGACATCAAAGTGTGTGCCCCAATATCAAGGATCCAATATCACAGCTCCAATATTGGATGCTCAAATCGCTACTATGACAAAACATGATTTATCATACCCCCACGACTAAATGAAAACTTAACCTTAAGTTAAAACAAAATGAGGGTAGAGTTTCTTACAAAACTGGGAGGTAGATTTACATGACATTGACTACTATATACATGACTCTTCAAATGCTACAGTGGTGTTTACAAAAAGTTAACATAAGACATGATATGACAATTTTAATGAAAAAAATTTGGTGAAGCTCAATGTAGTCTAGGTAGTTCCTAGTGGTGGTTGCTCCTCCATTGGTTGCTTCCCCTTGTCCCCAAGCTTCTAAAATTTGTATCAATTTAGGAGCACTTAGAGCTTTTCCTCTTCCATTCTTGGATCATGTACCATCCATGCTTATTGTGTAATGTGTGATGGAGCAGGTACATCCCATGGGCATGGTAGCTATGGAAACATTTGATTAGCCTTAACATACTAGGTTGAAAACTACCTTCTCTCCTCTTTGAATGCTCTATAATTTTCACATAATTCATGATAATCATATAACCTTCTAGCTAGGTTTGCTACTATGTCTTTTTATCCTTGGTAACTAACCTTCATTGCTTCTAATTCATAGTTTATCACTTGGAGTTTCTATAAAGCATCTTTGCGATTTGTAAACTCTTTCTCATATAAGGCATATGTGGTTGCTACTTGTTGTTCTAGTTCATTTCTGTGCCTACTTGCTATTAACATGACCAAGTTAGCATAATGCAGGTTAGCTAACCCCATGTACTCTTTTAGCTAAGTGCATGTGGGTGTAACTATCTAGGATGGGTTGCTAGTTGGCATTTTATGCTAAAATGGAGTTGATTATAGCTTTGGTCATCTAGTTCTCTTTCTCATTGATTTTCTTGTACATGCCCACCTGATCACAAAAGTGTTCCATGAGCCTTTCAGGTTTCTCTGCCTTGTTTTTCCATGCACTGATTTCAATGCCTAACTTTTAATAAATGGTGCATACCTCCTTCATTAAAAGGATTCGATTTTCTCTTACGAGGTAGCTCATGTCTTGGTTGACCCTTGCCAGTTATTCCCTTAATTGATGGATGCTTTCTTTTAGGATGTTTTTCTACTTTTCCATAGTGGTCAACTTCATATTATTAGCAGCATGTTGTTTATTTTCTTCTTGGACTACTATGAGTGCCTTAGCATGTTCATACATTTGTGCTTCTACTATAGAGGCATTCCACACCACTTTCTCCTTCTTCATTACCATTTGTTTATTTTTCTCAATTAGGCTATTCATTTACTTTTTTCTAAACTATTCTATCTAGTCAAGTGCAATGAATTGTATAAGATCTTTATGTTTAGCTCTCAGGGCTACAAGCTCTTCTTAGAGTCTGAGGATTTTTGCTTTTGCATGCTCTACCCTAGTTTCTACCATGACTAGTTTTCCTTTGCTAGTGATCAATTTTGACTGTACTATAGTGACATCACTTGGGATGTCAAAGAGTGTTGTCATTACTTTCTTGGTTTGTAGTAGTCGATCAAGTACATCTTCATGGTAACTAGGAGTCATTGAGGTTCTAGCTAACATTTGAGAATTTCTAGCTCTAGCTAAATCTCCCGCTACATCCTAGTGCTGCATTACCATAATTGTGGCTCCTTCTCTAGTTTCTAGCACCAATTGAAACAATGCAGTGTTTCCAGAGATTTGGTGTGACCATTGGTCTCCTGCTTTTGACTACAGTGAAATTTATCAACTTCTAGGATCTACTAAAATTGTAGGCTATATGGCACTATCTATAAATCTATAAAGATTGGCTTCCTTCCTTGTTCCCTAGTTAATGGATTCTACAATCTGATGCAGATGGCTCATGGACTATCTATATTCTTGTAGTGATGGTAGTGGGACTTGCTATTACTGATATTGTTGTTGCTCCTATTACTCTTATTGTTGCTACTACTATTGTTGTTGCTCCTATTCTTATTCTTGTTGCTCCTCATCTTGATCCTTTCTGGGTGGTGTTGGTTTAAGCAATTTAACATATGAAGCATTTTGGGCTCTTTTGGGAATGTCATTGGTGTAACCTAGGATTCCAGCTTTCTTGCATAGATTTTTGATAAGGAAAGGAAATGGAAGTGTTGGCTTTCCTACCTTCCTTTCTTGAAATTGACTCTGAATTTCCATGAAGTACAGTTGTGCGATATTGACATTGTATTTTCCCATTAGGATCGCACTTCCTATAGCTACATAAATGACAAGCTACTTAGTCCTTTAGTTAAAAATAAGTGGTAGATGCCAATTTTGAAATAGATATGCTCCTCTAGAGTTAGCCACTATATCCTTTATCTTCCTTTCCATAGGCTTGTTTTAATCATAAGTTCTTGGTTTTAGCATCTAATCATGTGGATAGATGTGCTAGTTCATCCATTCATTTGATATGTTCAAAGCTTTTGCTATTGCCTTGATTGAGAATGAGACTAAGACTCCTCCAATGTTGACTATGGTGCCCTCGTCTTTGTTATGATAAAACTGATAGGTTTCTCCAAGGTACCATTTACCACTATCAAATAGGATAGGCCATAGTGGTGACACCTTAAGTTGTGTCTTTATTGCTTTTGGTGTAGATTCCATGAATGGGCCAAAGTTCATCTCTACAATGACTATGGTCATAATTGATCTTTCTTGAATAGCTTGGAGGTAGTCTTGTGACAACATGAGGTGTTGTTGTTGCACTTGTGATTCCTCTACCTCTCCTTGGATCAATTATCCCATAGCAAGAGTTTCATGATGAATACTGAATGCTTGGGCTTCTTACTCGTGTTTTGGTTCTTATCCTTCGATTTGGCCTCTACCTTGATCTCTTGGTTGTTTGCTTGTGCCTTGTGAAGGTCCTCCTTGTGCTCTTCTCTTTGGAGCCATCTACAATCATCAATTATTTAGAATTATTAAGGTATTATCACATATTCTTAATGGTTTCATACCTTACTCATGCCCTTAGTTATGTTCAGTTCTTAGTTTATTGTAATTATAGAGTTAGAAAAATTTCAAAAAGTTACTTCATAAGTGTTAATTTTCATATAACCCTTTACAATTGTCTATCTTATTCATATTTGTGGCTTGTAATGATGGTTATGGTTCCTTAAGAGTCATTATTTAAGTGTTCTAACATAAATATGATTGATTTTTCATTAAAAATTTTAAGTTTTGTTTCATCCTTACCCTTAAAATACCTTCCAAATGTTAGGATTTGTTGAAAAAATAACTCAAATTCTCTTCACTAGCATCCCTCATGACTAGGATGAGCACTCTAGATCAAATAGGTTCAAAAATCATGAAAATCAAAGTGGTAATGTGTAAGATATGACTTGGAAAAGCTAAGAGGTCATGGTGCAATTCATAGAAGAAAATTTGAAAAATCTCCCTTGCTTCAAATGAGAAAGAAAGAAAATTTTGGTTAAGTATCTACCTATGTATACTTTTGATGTGATTCGATATCGAGGATCCAACATTGGGGTGGACCTAATATTGGGGATTTGATATCGAGGCCCAAGAAGTTTTAGTTTTCATGAAGTGTGGAGGATAAAAATTGATTCTCAATGAATGTTAGGAAGGTTTAAAGTAAAATCAAAGGATCTTGGATGATAGATGATGTGTATTTCATCAAATATTTAACATAGATATTGTGTAAAGAAGGAATCTCAAGCTATGAAAGTTTATAAGATGGATAAGAAGGGTAATGAATTCATGGTGTCAGAACGGATGGTGTAAATGATATGGGAAGTTATTGATGTAGAAAGGCTCTAGCCCTTAATGCCCTTATATAACCACGCCCTTGTATAAGTATTGATATGGTGTAAATGATATGGGAAGTTATTGATGTCATAATGGAATCACTTAGCAAGTATAAGATTCAATAGTTATATAAGTGGATCCTCCCCAAAGCAAGCTCCAACTCTTAATGCCTTTGTATAACCAAGCTTAAAAGTGTTCTTAGGCACTTAAGGAGTTGAATGTAATGCCTACATGTTAGTACCACCAAATTGAGAAAATAACTCTATGTTATAGAAAATCACAAGTTATGACTATTCTTACAATGAGATGAGATGGACTTAGAAGGGACTACAGAAATTAGGATGTGAGGTATCTTATGATAGGCATAATGAATTCTTATGTTTTATTAGTGGTTAAAGTAATCACTAGTATTTTTTTCCAAGATTCAAACCAAGTCCAAACCACATTCTAGTGACATCGCATCATTTCATCTCTTGTAGTTACAGTTGTAAGACTATCACAGTTGCAAGGAGTATTACCACTGGGCATATTATCCAAGGGAGGAGTTTATTCATGATACTTTTATTTTCATTGTTTAGATTTATGAGAAGCCACCTACCTTTAGACATGGATAACATGCCTTTGCAGTGGGACCTCCAAAAATTTATTCTGTGCTCTTTTATTATTTTTAATTATGTTAACCTTTTAAGGTAACACTTATTTTACTCTTACTTCCATTTTTTATTATATCTACAAGGATATCATACAACCTTAGCAACATGATAGAAATCACAATAGTAATCCAAGAGAATCCACAAATCCCCTTGATGTCACACCCTTTACATTCCCACTTAGTTCTTCACTTTTTGATCTAGACATAGTGATCATAGGTTTATTCTTAGTTGTGTGATAAAAAAGAATATCATTATGGCCATGGTAAGAACCTCTTATTAATGGAATGGATGGTGTGGGCTCACTGTTTGAATAATCAGTCCCTTATGACTTGATAGCATAGAGAAATCTTCACCTTATTGAACTATATCTTGTCTTTATTTGTAATGTTATTATGTACAAATGTGTAAAGAATGAAAAATAGGAAAGAATTAAAAATGTTAAAGAATTGAAAAATGTTAAAGAATATCAACAATCTAAGAAATGAGAAATTTGAAAGATAAGAAGATGTCAAAGAATGTGAAAGATATAAGAGAATAGGAAAATTGTATCAAGAAATAGGAAAATTAAAAAGAATTGTAAACAAAAAATGGAAAAGCATTTATTGAATAGGAAAAATTGTATCAAGAAATAGGAAAGGTAAAAAGAATTGTAAAACAAAAAGTAGAACAACATTTATTAATTCTTGAATTAAGGTAAAGTGTCTCCCTCATGACTCAACTCATGGGTGAATGTTTGAAAAATGCCTCATAGGTTTCCACGTTAAGTGGTTCACTTACCATCTTTATTGATCTAACTTTTCTGTTATTATCCCATGTGATCTTGATGGTAGTTGAGTTTTGATAATTTTAATTCTTATTTTCTTTTCTTTATGGTGTATGATTATGAGGTAGTATTTCTATATTTAGGTTTTTAGTTGGAGTCATTTTCTTGACATGGGAACTAATAAATGAGTCAGATTGTTCCATTCATATTTTGGATGGTTGAAGGTTCTCAGTTGGCCACAGGGTGTCTTTTGATTTGGTGGCCCCTGCTCTTTCTTTTGCACACACTTGTTTTTCATTATTATTATGAACTAATATGGTAATTGTATTGGCATTTTGGATGATCGGTCCACGATAACACCCTTTTCTTTCAGCAGTAATGCATGGGATTCACTATGTGTGTATGGCTCCATGCTTGTCCTCCTTAGAGATTTTAACAAATACATCTCTCATACTTATCTTAGCATTGATTGTGCTAATCCATGCTCTCCCCATGATAATTGGAAATTTATTATTTTCATTTTTACATTAATTATTAGAAAATCTACCAGATAAGACCTTCCATTGATAATGGTCACTACATTGTCAACTTATTCTAAAGGAATGGTGATAGATTAATTTGCAAGCTCTAATCAGATGTTGCAATCCTTTAATGATGAAAGGTTTGCTACTTGATATGTTTCATAAGAGATAAAATTCACCTTGGAACCTAAGTTTAGTAGAGCTTTGCATGGAAAATTTCCAACTACTCATTAATAGATCAAAGGAACTCTTGGATCAATTCTCTTCATAGGGAGTGGTCATACTTTAATCCACTTTGTGGCTATTTCAATGAGTATGATAGTTTGCATGTTTTTGTTGAATGATATCAAAAGCTTGTTATTGGTAGGTGGATCTAATGTAGGAAAAGTTGGTCTTGCTGAAGCTCTAACTCTACTAGCCTTTTCTAGACTTTCCCTAAAGAAAGGACATCTTTTTGTTTAGCCCTTAGTGTTGTTGGTAGGATCCTCTACTTGTTTGTTCAATACCCTTGCAACTTGCCTCTACTACAGTTGTGATGACAATTCCCCTTACATAGCAGGTGGTGGCCCTAGTGGGAAAGGATTGGAAGGGGAGTTTGATGGTCTAGCTACTAGCAAATGTGCATGAGGAATTTGGTCCATCCTTGGAGTAGGGGATCTATAACATTTTGGTGGATAATAAGGAGAAGAAGTTTGAATGGATGTTTTTCCTAGATATATTGGACACTGAACATAATATTCATAAGGATTTAGTTGCCTATATGGATATTTTTGCCTTGGTAGTGACATTGCCCATGTCTATAGTTGCTACGACTACTGCTAATATTGCTCTTGTGGTTGAGGATAGGCTCCACTTGAAGAATATGCCAGTTGAAAGGTTTGCCTAATATTACCTTGAGGATAAGGTAGTCTTTTGGCCATTTTTTTTGACAAAGCTTAGATTGAGTGCATATACCCCAAATTCTTACAAGTGAGCCATAGTAGGACAACATCCCTTAGGACTCTCATACTAGCACACATTGCATCCTTCCTCTTCCTTTGAACTAGAGCCAATGTACCCTTCAATAGTAGTAACGTTTCCTTTGTGCTTATAACTTTCTCATCCATTAACTTTTTTTCTTCTTTCTTTCCTTGCCCTCGTTAAGTGCTTGTTCAACCTTTTCTTTCACAATCTTTAGGGCTATAGAAAATTATAATTTATTGAATCCCAGACTTTCTCTACCTTAATTACTATATCATTGAATGATTTTTGAATAGCTAGAGTTTTTTTCTAGATGAAATATTTCAAGGTTTCATCCTTTTGTTTGCCACAGAGCCACACATCTTTCTTCCTAATTGATGGATCTCTATTATATTCTTTAGCTAACTCTATGTTCTTAAGTTCTCCTTCATACTTTGCAACTTGTTCAATTAGTCTTTAGATGCAATGGGATATTAGTTTTGATAATCTACCTTTGACATAAACCCCAAAAGTTTCTCTAGTTTTGCTTTGCAACCCATATACAATGTGCCTGAGCTATTTCCTTGGTGAAAATCCATGGCTTGGGCATTTATGTAATAGTGAATAATATCTACCTATTGATGCATCAAGGGTCTCATGAGTCCCTTACTTCCATCCCTAGATATATTTTCCCAAGTTAGACACTCATGAGCAAGTATGATATTTATTATTGAGTATTTTGAACATGGTACTCCAACGCTTGATTGATTCAGGTTCTAGTGACCTATACCTTCTCTCTGCCTCCTTCACAAGTGTTCTGGGAAACAACTTTAACTTTTGCCAGTCACTATCAATATTTTGTAGGGCACATGCATTGTGGAAAATATTGAAGGTGATGTTGTGGATTAGCATTGTAGCCACCTTTAAATATTGGCATGTTTTTCATGTTGAACCATTTAATTTTTCTATTCCTCATGTGCTTGGTTGGGATGTGAATAGCTTCCTAGATGTTGATCATACTGCGAGTTTTCATTAGAGGTTCATCACCTTGATTAGTTTCGTGTGCTCTATTATAGTAGTACCTCCTCCTGGGCTCATCCCTCTCATGATTTATTCTATCCCTTCATCTATGTTGCTCATATTCTTCATCTTGTAAATCGAAATGTCTCACATAATAGTCATGATGGTCATGGTGGCCATGAGTTCATCTTTCTTCCTTGTCATGATCCTTGTACCTTTGCCTCCTTTTGTAAGAGTCTTCTAATGAGTGTGAGGATGCAAGTGAGGTAGTAGGAGAATGGTGTCAATTTGTCCTCTTGTGATGACTCTAATATTCTTCTCTATGGAATCTAGTAGGAGCTCTTGGCATTGAGTCTTGCCTATTCCTTGAACCTTTCGCCTCTTGTTGAAGCATCTTTGCTAATTCGAAGTGTGATTTGTTCATGACAAGTTCATCCAATTGAGTGATAGGTGTTTGGGACTAGAACTCATGATTATTATGGAGTTGTTTAGTAATGAATGTATCTCCATCGAGCTCCTCCTAGACAACAGTAGAATTAACTATTTCCCCTTTGTCTTGTTCATGCCTTGCCTTCATGACATGGTTGTTTTTTAATTGCTCCTTAGTAGGTTCATATGATCGGGTCATGTATTTGGTTTCATGATATCCTTCAATTGCTTCACTTAATTTCATCCCTTTGAGAGTGGTTTGGAGCATGATGGATGATTAACATCTTGGTGGTAGAACAATGTTTCCTTAAAGATGCCTCCACCTTAACTGACTAGCTTGATGAATGATGAATGTGAAGTTGAGATAGTAATGATCACAATGAGCATATGAGATCCTTGTCTGCATTGACATACTTCAGTCTTCTTCTTCTTCTTCAATCTTATCACTACTTATTTGTAGTTCTTTAGCAGGTGTTGTGGTAATTTTGTTGGAAGCCATGTTATATTTTTAGATGTTTATTTTAAGTGTTCTTTGTCTTAGAATTATAAAGTTTGACTTTGTTTCCAGGTACAAAAAAATTTGTGAAATCAAATAGTTAGCATACATTGACTTATTCCCCACAACAGCGCTAACGATGAGCGGTGGAGTAGTCCAACAACCAACCATACGAGAAACGAGTGTTCATGTGCATCTCAGTCAAATTCTGTGGACAAGGTAATGTGATTATGCTAGTAATTGGTTAAAGTTGGAAATTTTTGTCTTCCCACATGGAGCTAGTATAAGCTATGCATATGGTTTAGCTCTTAGTGAGGTGTATGATAAGTTGATGTCAGTAGGCCATAACTCCTAGCTATGATGGTAAAGTGTAGAAATGGTTCTAGATCTAAGGAAAATGGTAAAAAAATCTACTCTAGCCTAGAGTGATTAGCATCCATTCCTAGCTTGTCGTACATGCGTTGGGCTCATGTAACTGTTATTGGAATTACCAAGTGAGTTCACTATTGAGTGAATCAAGTGAAACCACTACTAGGTTACCAAATGATCACATTTAACACTTGAAACTAGTCATGCTCATTTTGCTTTACTATGAACAAGAAAAGTAAAGCACTTAAAAATGTAACTAGTTAAATTAGGAAAATAGTAAGAATTATGTGAAGTAAAACAATAAAGCTAAGTGGATGCTGCAATGATGGAAAGAAACCTTGATCTTTATTTTCATCATGAACTATGCCCAAGCACACTTCATTTGAATAAAGACTTTGGATAACTACTCAAGATCATACTTCAGGCATTCACTCTATTGCTAACTATGAAAACAAACTGCAAGAGTCTACCTAAGGTTGGAATGAAAAGTTCATTTAACCATAAGCCTATGTGTCTTATTTATAGGTTGATATGTGTGGAGTGATATCAGATATATAACATCAAAGCTTGTGCCTATATATTAGGGATTTGATATTGTGGCTTTGATATCTGATGCCTGATATCATTTCCATGAGAAAACATGATTTATCAATGTAGTAACCATAAGGATCTAGTTATCATCAAGGATATTGTTGTCTTGGCAATGGCATCCTTCATGAATTTGGTTGTTACTACTATTGATGATATTGCTCTTGTGGTTGAGGGTGAGCCCTACTAGGATAGTATTGTTGTTGATAAGGTTTTTTGAAATTATTTTGTGGATAAGGTAATATTTTGAACATCTATATTTTAATGAATATTTTATTTAATATGTATGTCCTAGATTCTTGTAGGTGGACCATAACAAGACAACATCCTTTGGGATGTTCATATTGTAACACATCACATCCATTTTCTTCTTTAGAGCTTGAATCCATAACCTCTTCTACAACATCAGATTTTTCTTTATTCTTATATTTATCATGTCCATTGTCCTTGTTCTTCTTCTTATCTTTACTTCTAGAAAATGCGTGCTTAATCTTTTCTTCTACTATTTTCACTGTAGTTGCAAATGTTTCCTCAACTAATTCTTACATCTTTTCAACTTTGGTTTTAATGTCCTTAATAGATTTCTAGATTGGAAAATTCTTCCTTTAAATCACATATTTCATGGATTTCTCCCCTTTTGTTTAAAAACTTTTTACATCTCTCTTATTGAAGGAAGGGTTTCTATTATATTCTTTAGTTGACTCTATCTTTCTTAACTTACCTTCTTTCTTAGCAACCAGTCCAATAGCCTTTGAATGTGATAGGCTATCATTTTTGATAATCTTCCTTATGCATATACATGAAGGGTCTCTCTTGTCTTGTTTTTTTAACTCATTGATTATGTGTATCAGTTACTTCCTTTTCAAGAATCCATGCCCTAGGCAGTGATGTAAAATTGAATAATATCTATCCATGGTTGCATTAAGGGATTCATGGATCCCTTATTTTTATCCTTGGATTTTCTTTCTTAAGTTTGACACTCTCTAGTATGTTTAATACTTGGTGTTTAACAACTCTAGCATTGTGCTCCATCTTCAAATTGATTTTAGTTCCAATGATTTATATTAGCTTTCTATCTCTTTGATGAGTGTTCTCAAAAATAACTTTAATTTTTATCAATCATTCTTGATATTTTTTAAGACATAAGCATCATGAAAAGCTTGAAAGTGGTGTTTTAGATTTGCATTATATCCTTTGTTAACTTTTAGAATGTTGTTCATATTAAGTCATTTGATACAACTATCCTTCTGTTTCCTTGTAGAAATGTACACAAATTCTCTAATATTAATCATGATTTTAATGGCTAATAGAGGTTTACCATAGTCCTTGAGCTCATTATATTTGTTGTAGTAGTGAGCCCTTTAATGCTCTTCATTTTCTCTTTTTCTATGCCTTCATTCTAAGCCTCTCTCTTCATCTTCATCAAGATATCTTTTTTTATTTTGGTCATTTATTATAATCTCTTCTTCTTTCCTTGTCACGGTCCCTTTACATCCCCCTTTCTTTATACCTTCATTTACTTCTATTAGAATCGGTTGATGAATGTGATATAGAGAATGGAGGACTTGGAAAGTGGTGTGAGCTTTCTCTTTCTCTTTGACTCCTTTATTCATCTTGTTTGGATCCACTAGAGATCCTAGGCCTTAAGTTCCTTCTTATTGTAGGATCTACCTCATCTCTTCCAAGTGTTTCTGCTAAGGTGGAATGTAGCTTTTATTACACCAAATTTTCAAGGTGTAGAATAGATAGTCAAGAATTGGATCAATGATGATGATGAGACTTTTCAACTTGATATTCGCTATATTTTTTTTTGTGGTTAAGATTATCTAAGAAGCATGTTTGCCATTCTTCTATTTATATCTTGCTTCCATTATTATATATTTTTGAGTTTGAGCTTCAGTTGGTTGATACAACCTTATCAAGTTTTTAGTTATTTCGAAACCTCCATGAGCATGATGCTTAAAGCATCAATGGTGTAAAATGGTTTGGTGGTAAGATAGTGTTCTCCTATAAGTCTCTTCATTTGAATTATTCATCTTGATAGAAAATAAGAGATTGGTATGAGCATAAGAGATTTCTTTCTACATTGGTCCACTTCATTTTTTTTAATGTAGTTCCTATCATTAGTTTCGTTAAGATCAATAGTAGGTAAGGAATTTACTTTATGTGTATATCTTAGAAATTATTATAAGTCTGAAGGATAAACTTTGAAAATGAAAATATAATAAAATTTGATAAAATCAATTAACTAGTGTATATTAACACCATCGACAACAACACCAATGATGATAAATAGGGAGAGTTTTCAGCATCCAACTATATAAGTTATAAGTGTACACACACAACTAAATCATAATCCGTGGATTTGACACTATGAATATACTTGAGTATTGATGAAAAATACATGATTACTATCTTCCCACTAGAATTAATGAAGTTCAAAATATATGATTTATCTCTTAGTGAGGTATATTATTGAATGATGTTGAATGGATCTAATTATGCTAAGGTAAAACATTTTGAAATGAATAGAATATCTATTATCTAAGATGTAAAGGAAATATAACACTAAGCTAGCCTAATGATGATAAGCATTGATTCCTAATCTTTCATAGATGATCTCGACTAGTATAACTAACATTGGAAGTATTAAGCAACTTTGCTATTTGGTGAATCAAGTGAAGCTACTACCAGGTTACAAGATAATTACAAGTTAATACTCAAATCTAGTTGTACTTATTTCGTTGGATAACTAATAGACATTAGAAATGTAAAACATTAGAAATGTAAAAGATTGTTGATACATAAATTTTGGACACACAACAACATCCACAAAACTCATTTAAAGAGACTATTATCTAGGGTGTTTCTCATATGGGTATGGAAACCTGGGAATAGTCTTAGTTGGAAAGGAAATGTGGTGTTTTGTAAAACATGATGTTAGTGATGTACGTAAAATAACTTTGACAAGGAAATAAAAATAATAGTCCAAAATAATTGTTTGCTTTAAACTTTAACAAGGATACTTGTGCATTAATGAATTGTGAAAGTGAAAGCTTGAAATAGTCAACAACTTAGATGGAGATTATCAAGAGTTTTAAAATAAATAAAGGCTTTGCATTTAAAATTACAAAAATTGTAAATAATAGGATGAAATCAAAAACATCTCAGAAATGAGCAAAAAATTTAAGAAGTTGGATAATTTCTTATGTAGTTATGAGCCTTGATATCGCGTACATGATATCGCATCCTGCCTCATCTTCTATAAATAAGAGGCGACGCCCTTTGTTCTAGGGTAGTAAGAGTTAGACCCTTAGCTAGATTCTTATAGTTTAGTCATTCCAGAGTTAGAATAATTTTTGTGTGCTCGTAGTAGGAGTCATAGAGTGAACGGATCTTTATTCGAGCAATTTGTACCTGAGCACACATTTGTGTACAACAATAAAGACGAACTTTATGATAAACCTTGTAGCATATAGATTAAGCTAAGTAGTAATTAATTATTGTTGAATTTTTAGTGCTTTCCTAGTTAATTAATTTCTCTCTCAACCCTTGACCCTCTTAGTTAAGTACACTTAGTACGACCGCTTCGAGCATGCGTGTAGCGCTTAGTAACCCAGTAACGATTAGCGTTTGGTAATCCAAGTAGCATTGCACTGGTTCAGGATGTGTACGACAAGTGGGAATAGATACTGGTGTTAGGAACATTTAGAAACTAGTTAATGAATAGTTAATGTAGGTTAGCCACTTAGTTCTCTCTTCCTCTCTTTATTAATAGAAGACATAAAAAAGGTAAAAGCTATAAAAATCATATACCTCAAGCTTACTTAACCATACAACCATGACAATACAAGTAAGTTTGGGAAGACAACGATTGATTAACCCTGAGTGTTCCATTAAGGCACGTAACAACTTAGTCCTTGAAGTTCGACTAGATCACATGTGAAACATTCATATTCGTATGGTTGAGTGTAGGGGTACCTCGCCACTCATCATTGGTGTCGTTGCTGGGGACTTAGTTGTTTGTGCACTACGTAGAACATAGGAAATCATTCATATCATTAGAACACTAGAACGAACCCTTAGGGTTAATCAAAGAAGAACAAGACAATGGTACATTGCACACTGAACAAGACAAGATGTATTCTTCTTCGCATAAGAGCACTTCACTAGCTAGGACTAACACAAGAGATAGTCGGAAGCATAATACACATAACTAAGATTCATCAATTCCTTAGCAATTTCGTGTGGTGTATACTCATCATGATGAGTATGTGNAAGCATAATACACATAACTAAGATTCATCAATTCCTTAGCAATTTCATGTGGTGTATACTCATCATGATGAGTATGTACTCGATTTCACATTTATTCTCCACCAAGATGAACAACTGCATTGGAGAGACTTGGAGGGTAACATAGTGTTACCTCCAGACCGATTAGTCCCCAACATGCTCCTTCGTGCTCTCACACAAATAGGCATGCCGATTTTATATGCCTAATATGTTGCATGTGATCATGAAATAAGGGACTATCATCCCACAGAAGCGCAATGTCAAAGGAACTTGCGACAGGAGAGATACCATACATCCTTGAAGGGTAAATGGTCCCATAACGCTCCACACATCTTGAGTGAAATTGAGGATGGTGAACCTGCTTCAACAGGTTCCCAACAAAATGATGTTCCTCCTTCTAATGATGGTTAGGAGGTGGTGTATCAGAACCTCCACTCCACTAGTCACAACCCTAGTTTTGATACCCACAACTACGAAGTGTTTAACGAGGGAACATGAACACACGATAAGGGTGGACGTTCTGATCGCAATCACGATTGGGGCCAAGACCACCGAAGAGAAGGTAGAAAACATTGTCATGGAAATGGTTCTCCTTCTTCTTCACCTTCATCATCACCTTCATCATCACCTTCATCCTCTCCTTCAATGTTCGGATGCAGTCATAAGGAAACCAATTGTGAGGATAAAGGAAAACAAAGTGAAAAACATCGACAAGACAGTCAAGAATGAGGATGAGGGTACTCTAAGGAATCAAGGCATAGAAGAAGGGAGAGTAGGGAACCACGTAGACATCATAAACACTATGAATGAGATGATCACAAAGAAACCCTACTTGCAACTAGAAGCATGCTAGATATAATGGAGGCTGTAAGAGTTCCAACAAGGCACCAAAAGGATAGTAGGATCAAGAGGTTAGACATGAATAGCATCTCATGATTTGAAGGGGGATACAATGCTGATCCTCAAAATCATTTACAAGCATTCCACAATGCATGTGCCTTGCAAAACATAGAAAATGAATGGAAAAAATTGAAGTTTTTCCCAAGGACACTATTGAAAGAAGCTGAAAGCTGGTACTAGTCCTTAGAATTGGAATCAATCTGGAGGTGGAGTACAATGTTAGAATTGTTTAATGATAAGTACCAAATGTATTTCTGAGTGTCTAACCTACAAAAACAAATCCAAGGATGGAAGCAAGGAAATCATGAACCCTTGGATGTTGCCATGGGCCGCTATTACGCACTGTTACATCGTTGCCTTGACCATGGTTATTCGTAGCAGGATTAACTATGCCATCTTGTGGATGGACTTAGACATGAAACAAGAATAACCCTTGGAACATATGCCCAAGAAAGATTATCAGAGTGTAGGTCTCATCAAATTCATAGATTGCTAGAGTAAGTAGCCAAGGAAGAAGGTGAGCTACGAAAGAGAGAAAGTGTGGAAGAATACAACCGAGATCCTTCTCTATGAAAAATAGGAGTGAGATTTTGTGAGGAGGAAGAAGAGTCACCACTCGAAGAGATGGTGAATAGGAAAACTTTGCCACTCCAAAAGTTAACAACAGAAGTATCGGAAAAGGTAGACCAAATGTGGAACTCCCTGGATAGTAGGTTTAAAACTATTTTCAAAATTGTAGAGGAGTCTAGGGAGTGAGGTACTAACCATGACAAAAAGAAAAAGAGAGAAGTGTAAAATGCATGTAACAAGGGTAAGGGAAAAATGGCCATCACAGAAGAGGTTGTGGATTCAAACACGAACAATGATGGTAGATGTGAGATATGCCAATATGACCATCCTAAGGGATATTGTCCAGTCATCTCACATCTACAAGAGTCTAGGGTGTATGCACTCAACCTATGACTTAACAAACGACAAGCACCTNTGTATGCACTCAACCTATGACTTAACAAACGACAAGCACCTCGATGGTTACCTTATTACCAAGGTAACCCAAGGCAGTTCCACCAACCTTCAACATATTATCCAAGTGGAACTCCACCACAACCCATTGAGCAACATCAATAGTGGAAATACCCACAGTCATGGGGGATGCCACCACCAAGGCAAAAATACCCCTATCGGCAACTGGACTCATATGGCTACTACGTGCAGCATCCAATCTCTCCACATGACTCTATTAGTCATGTTACACCACAACATCACTACCAAGCTTGTGAGTATTATAGAACTCCTTCTCCGAGGGAAGATAACCCACAAACATACCATCCTTCAAATCCATCCTCAACTCTCACACCAATAGCTCCATGACCACCTGCTCCAGCAATGCAAGGGGAACTCCCTACTCAACCGTAGCAACGCAATGCCACGAGGGCTGTGAATCTTAAAACCATTGTTGGTTCTGAAAACCATATGAAGAAAAGACCTTTCTTTAGAACCAATAGTCCAAGCAAGCCTTCACAACCACAAGCGGTTGAACTTTTGAACACCTCCCCATCAAATAAGGCTTCAGAGCTCCCTTCAAACTAAAAATTGAGCTCAACGCATACGGTTATGTTAACACATGCCGTTACTGACTAGATTAAGGTTGGCCACCTTCGCAAGAAATTATCTGATCCTGGAAGCCATCTAATCTATCTCCAAATCGCTGGGAATGAGCCATGCAAAGCTCTTCTGGACTCAGGTTTCGGAGTCAACTTAATATCACAAGAGATGTATAAAGCCTAGAACCTGCCTCCATTAAGGAAGAGCAATATTCATCTAGAGTTGGTTGACCAGTCCATCATTGTCCCCTTGGAACTATTGGAGGACATCGTTACCACTGTGTATGGGTGGTCGTACCTAGCTGATTTCCTAGTGATACAAGTAAAAAATGGTAAAGGGGACTTCCAAATAATAATGGGAAGGGCATGGCTAAGTACTATAGATGCATGACTAGGAATCCACGATCTTTCCCTAGAAATATCTAAAAAGAAAAATTTTGGAAAGATCGAGAAGAAGAATGTTCCATGCATCGCATATAGTAATACATGGTGGCATTGCATGCAGAAATCATGGGTTGTGCAAAGTTCAACATTTCTTGCATGCAATCGGTGTGCACAAGACCTTAAACTACAAAAGTGCGTGTATGTAGCAGCCACACAACAAGAAGACACCCAATGGCTAATAGTTGATCAAGAGAGTAACTGACTAATTTGCATGGAATTAACTGAGGGAATAACTAGCACATACATTGAAAGCATAGATGCACTAGAGCAAGTTCGTCACCAACTTCCAAACCTTAACCTAGAAAACATCAATTGGGGGAAGTTGGAAATTCCTAAAGAAGTCAGACAAGAGCCTTAATAAGAGATTGTTAGTCAATGTGCAACAGACTAAAACTTTCCATGATTTTAGAATGATCAGTGCACATAGTACCTCTGAGAAGGGATGACCCTACTCATTATTTTGGATCTCCTCCTTCCAACTCAGTCATGGGGGAGATGGCCACCTCTGCTAATCAATTAAGGTCCTCAGTTCCTTTTTAAGTTTTTGTTTTACACATTTTTTTTTCACAAATTTCTTTAACTTTTCTTGTTTTTGTTTTGCAACATCGTTTATACTTTTTCATTTCTTTGTATGATTGTTTGTTTTTCTTGTTTTTATTTTTATTTTTGTTTTATTTGTTCTTTTTTTTTGTCTTTATTTTTTTTGTTAGGTTCGTCACCTCATAAGTGCACCTGATGGTGGTATGAACTGTATTCTATTGATTGCTAATATTTGGTCTTTTTCTTTGAGTTATAATATTGATACTAAGGTATGGTTCTTTTGATATAATAGGCAGTGAGTCTACGTCATCCATGCATTCATGAAAATTCTATGGTCTCTCTTGGATTGGAATTGTACGGTCCCTTTCTTAATAATAAAACTATTAACAAATTGGTGACTTGGCATTTCTCAAACTGAGGAAGGACTCAAGGACTAAAAAGGGTATGACTTCAAGAGGATTTGATGCATTTGTACTGGCCATTATCTTGGGTTCTTGGATGTTTTCTTCTTGAGTTTTCCTTACCATTCTGACGCTGCTCCATTTTTGGGAAGCTAAGCTAATAAAAATAAGTCTTTGCATGGTGTG
Source organism: Gnetum montanum (assembly GCA_015680685.1). Taxonomy (NCBI): domain Eukaryota; kingdom Viridiplantae; phylum Streptophyta; class Gnetopsida; order Gnetales; family Gnetaceae; genus Gnetum; species Gnetum montanum. The sequence goes on along the minus strand of MNCI01011021.1, from coordinate 11,766 downwards.
GTTCTCACAAAAAAAAAACAACAAACAATGAGAATTCAAAGCACACCCCTTAGACACGATAATCATTTGGGCTACAAGCATTGGTTATGGAACTAAACAAACACGTTCTCTCTAAGTGAGGCTCTTTCTTCCTTCCTACTTTTCCCTTTCTCATTTTCTCGGAATGGTGTTGACTCTTTGGCGAAAGCATTCTTGTTACTTCAAGTGGATGGATTAGCCAAGTGTATTAATGAAAAGTCACTGGATATGGATTGTTTGAGGCTGGATTTGGGATGATATCTACTCAGTCACATTAACCATAAATACACAACGGATTGTACAACACCTTTTTCTTAAGACTCCATTCCATTCTATTCTTCCCATCATTCTTTCTCCATTCTCCACCTCATTTCCAGTTGTATCAGTAGTATATATTTTGGTTGATACATTGTTTTCTCTTTGGTGAATTCGTAGGGGTTAAGTCTTTAACTCTTGCTCCTAGATGACATTTCCAGAGCCTACGGACTCTTTGAATGTGGGTTTGTTAGGGCATAAAAGGAATGAGCCTACTTTGGGGAGGACCCACTGGCATTCCTATTTGGTGCATCAGTTAACTTCTTTCCCTTAAACATTTCCACAATCAACATTTGTGTTGTTCATTTCCACCTTTAACATCCATTTCTTCAGTGTTGTTGTTGTTTCTTTTTCTCCATATTTCTTATTCCTTATCTTTTTCCATTCTATTTCTACCGAAGGATCGCTCTTAGTCATGGGGGTCCTAGTCTAATTTTTTTAATTTTTCCTAACCTCTACACCTTGGGTAGTCACCAGTGTTATATTTCTAGAATCCGTATCAGCCATATCACAACTCAGCCAATGGACCTTACACTGAAGCAAGGTATGAACTATATTGTGATTTACTTATCCTTGCTCATATGTGACTATGTTATGTGTGTAGACGGAAATCATACAACAATGGACTGGACCTGGAGAAAACACTCATGATGGACTACGAAAGGCTCAATCTTGGCATCACTCATGGATAGACAACGGAAGGCTCAATCTTGGCGTCAACAGCAACACGCCTTCTCCTTCTCTTTCTCTCTCTCTCTCTTCTCTCTCAGTTTTCCAAATAAGGCTGGATGTGAAATGTGTATAGTGTTCACTCTTGTGGTCATGAACACTAATGTTACCATGTATTGTAATGTTGATCCATTCACATGTCACTCCATCCACCATTAGTTGTCATTCAAGTCAATAATCCCATACCTTCCCAATATTTTGTAAGGAACTCAAGGATGAGTTTTCATTCAATCATGGGAGTGTGATGAGCTGCGATATCACGTCCTACCTCATCTTCTATAAATAAGAGGCGGTGCCCTTTGTTCCAAGGTAGTAAGAGTTAGACCCTTAGCTAGATTTTTGTAGTTTAGTCATTCCAGAGTTAGAATAATTTCTGTGTGCCCGTAGTAGGAGTCATAGAGTGAATGGATCTTTATTCAAGTAATTTGTACCTAAGCATACATTTGTGTATGGCAATAAAGACGAACTTTATGATAAACCTTGCAGCATACATATTAAGCTAATTTAGTAATTAATTATTGTTGAATGTTTAATGCTTTCCTAGTTAATTAATTTCTCTCTCAACCCTTGACCCTCTTAGTTAGTACACTCAATACGACCACTTTGAGCATGTGTATAGCGCTTGGTAACCTAGTAACGATTAGCATTTGGTAATCCCAGTAGCGTTGCACTAGTTTAGGATGTGTACAGCAAGTGGGAACAGATACTTGTGTTAGGAACATTTCGAAACTAGTTAATTAATAGTTAATGTAAGTTAGCCACTTAGTTCTCTCTTCCTCTCTTTATTAATAGAAGACATAAAAAAGTTAAAAGCTATAAAAATCATATACCTCAAGCTTACTTAACCATACAATCGTGACAATACAAGTAAGTTTGGGAAGACATGATTGATTAACCCTAAGTGTTCCATTAAGGTGCATAAGTACTTAGCCCTTGGAGTTCGATCGAATCGCATGTGAAACGCTCGTATTCGTATGGTTGAGTGTAGGGGTACCTCGCCACTCATTATGTAGCCTTGTTTGCCCATGCCTGCAAGAAGCACACATTCTCTAACAAGTCTACAACCTCTAGCTCTTGGATTCTACTCGCAGTTCCACACTGAACTACCTCTCAAAGTGCCACCAAGTAGATGATGAAATGAGAAAGAATACTAGGATTTCCCCTCTACTGCTAGCCTTTGAAACACACCAACACCACCATCGGAATGATCAAAATTTTAGGATACTCAAGTGAAACTTCCAAAACATGTTATTGACTGCTTATGGTAACTAGCTTAGTTATATATTTATAATATATATCTATAAATTAGTTGAGAGAATCTTATTTGTTTACAAGTAAAAAGTTCTTTAAGTAAAAAATTTCATGGCTTCTAGACGAAGAGCAAGATTTTAAAACCCAAATTTTCATGCCTTCTGGATGAAGAACAAGAGTTTTTTACCTTATTTTTCCCAAGGATGGGTTTTCTGAAAATTTTTTTCCATCAATTAATGTATGCTCTCACTCTTGGCCAAATTTGTTGTTTTTGATATATAATGCAAATTCGGCCTCTCGGGAAAGTCAACGTTAGTCAGCGTTATGGACAAAGTTGGCATTACCAGAATATGACTGGTAATGGCCTCTCGGCCAAATTACTAAAGATATGTGGTCAACTATGAGAAATAAACTAAGAAATGCCAAAAATGCCTTGAAGAGTCACGCCACAGCAATTACACAATAGTTTCAATAGGGAAACATGGTGGAATGGGAGCCATGCAATATTAATTCCATGCATGATTTTTTGGAGACCCAAATTCTAAAAGGTATACCCAACGATGGCAAGCATCATTCTTAGGAATCTACGTTGCCCAAGAGGCATTATAAAGTTGAAATTCACGAGCTCCAAATTTAGCATTATTCGCTTTTAGTTTAAAGATTGCAGTAGGAAGGATGTTCAAAAAATCAACTTCAAGATCTGGCATAGAAATGCAACTACAACCTGCGGTTGTATCATTGTGTTCATGACAAGCTAAACCACTTCCTTGGGTTTAAGGAAATGGTAAGCTTTAATAATAAAACCTATGCACTAAAGATTTTTCATTCCCAAGAAATTTTGACAAACCATTTGTGTTGGATTCGGGCATGCCTACAGAAGCATGTAAAATCCACATTGAGTATGTAAATCATAATTTTTAGTGCAATGGTGTCTCAATTTTTAATTTTCAACCATAACATTCATTGTCCATTAAAATGTTACCTATATTTTTCTCCAAATCACATCCAACACCAATATCTTTTGTTAACAGATGCTACTATTGATTGTTTTTGTCACATTGTTGCAGCCTCACTCAGGTCCACCAATGGATATCATGTGCATTTATGTCACCTCGGTGTATCCTGCTGCGCATGCATTGTTGCCAAAATCCCTAGAAAGAGAGAGAGCTGGTTACTTACATGTAATCTGTGTGTGCCTCTTGCTAGCTGGACTGATGCCTACCATCTGCTGTCACAAGTATGGCCTGCCACGAGTGCCACTGTGTCACCTATGGGAAGAATGAACTACTGCTATGAACCTAACAAGAGGAGACCTGATCTGTTGTCCTTTGGTGCCCCTACAGTCTCCCCCTCCTTACCATCTTCAAGATCCTCTATTTTTTAATGGCATGGTCTTGTTCTTGTTTTTAGAACCTATGCATTGGTGGATGAAGTAGAATCATATGCGACTGTGCAAGAAAGAGGTTCTCCTCTTCTTCTCAATCACTCAGTATTTTTTTTGTTCTTTGTAAAAGCTTTGTTTTAGGGAGTTGGGTAACTCAAGTCTCTGTGTTGAAACAAGGTAGAGTATTTATCTCTCTGTGCTATGAAAGTGGGTTTCTGTGACTTTGAGCTTGACGGTTGTGCTTAGCCAGGATTGTAAAAGAAGCCTTATAATTATTTTTTGATTAATAGAATTACTCTTTCCCCTAGGATTTGGGAAGAGTTTTATTGTAGAGGTAGGCTGATAGATCTAGTAGCTAAACCACCTTAAAAGCTAGGTTACCTCTTTTTCTCTCTCTCTTTTATTTTTAGCATAGGTGTTTTTCTATCTTATAGGTATTATGTTTTCTAAAATAAGTTTATTTGGGGCTTTCCATTGGTATTTTTCTAGTGTCCATTTAATTTGAATTTTTGTATAAGGCCCTAATTCATGCCCCCTCTTAGCACCTTTAGCTGCATCTAGGAAATAACATTCATCATCCCTAGTTTTGAAGTGGTATTTAAATATAAAAATTTTTTAAAAATAAACTTAAGGAATATGGGAACCAAATGCACAAGGACTCATAAATATATAGAACTATGCATGAGAGACTGTAGCATTTTCATTAAATTTGAAGAATCATTTTTATGGAAATTGATGGGGTTAGATTTTGCTATTACTTGAGCTATAACTTTTTGCTTTACATTACTATTACTTGGACTGTAACTTTTTACCAGTAAATTTAGAACTTCCTTGAGTTATATTGAGTAGTTTCAGAATTCTCTGGCCTACTCAAATTAAGCCTATGAGAATTACAAAACTCAAGGTAATTCAATAATTTCCATATTAATTAATATAGTGAGTTTCTGCAAGGTCATTGGCTTGGCTAGGGTTTGAATAGTAGGCATGGGTGTAAGTGTTTTATTAGAAGATGGTCATTTAGGCTTTTCATTTCTAAGGTGTTTTCATGAATCACAATCACAAAATGTGAGCAAAGATGATGGATAGATGGTTGTTAATATTTATATTATTTTATTTTATTTACGTATTTCAATAGTTATTAAGTACATTTGTCTATGATTTTTAATTTTTTTTCTATTCCTTATTGAAATTTCATCTTGTTATTTTTAAATTATTACTATTTTGTGTTTTCAATTTTTCCCCTAACTCTATTATTGTTTTGCATTTTCAGATTTATTACATTGAATGACATTTTAGTGTTAAAGTTCTTAAGACATTTTTTTAAAAGCTCTTTGCTAGCAGAAAAAGAAAAAAATAAGTACCCTTAGTTACAGTAATTTGGGTAATTGGTAAGTATATTTATTTGTAGTTTTTTTTTAAAATTCATTTTAACTTTTGTGAAGAGTAGCAATCATATCTCATTTTCTAATTTTTACCATTAACATTTATAGAATCATAAAGATGAGCTCTATTCAAGACATAGATAGCAATGAGAATGAAATAGATAGTACTCTATTGGAGGAAAATGCATCACAAGAAAAAAATGTCTTAGATTGTAATGTAGAAATTTTGAAACCATTTGCAAAAGGTAGATTTATTTTGAAATCTCTATTAAAACAATTCATAACATAATTAAACACTTGTAGGAGTGGAGGAGGTCGAAGCAAAAAATGGAAGTGTCATGTATGTAGCCATGAATTCACTACAAGTGGTACACAAATACATTATCATTTCTTTTAGACATTAGAAAATAAAACAGGAATATGTGTTATTGTATGTAAATTTTCATATCCTGATATTTAAAAAGTTATGTATGACTACTTTTAAGCAAAGACTATGATAAAGAGTATTACTGTAAGTATTCGAATAGAGGGAAGCAATAACAAGACAAAGGATGTCATACAACTAGTAAAAAGAAAAGTGCTTAAATAAACAGAAATAAGTTTTCAAGTTGAAAAAAAAATAAAAGCTGATATTAGTATTGCAAAAATGTTTTATGCAAATGGATTACGATTCAAACTTGCACATACTCCTTCATTCAAAGAAGCAATTCATTATGCCATTGAAGCAGGTAATATTTTTAAATTTTAAATTATCATTTTTTATTTAAAATTATTAGTTAAAATAATATTTTTATATGGCAGGTCCATCTTATATCCCTCCAATTGAAGATAAAATTTCAAATGATTTTCTTGATGAGAGGTATGAACTTGGCATGAAAAAGTTGAAGGAATGGAAGCAATTTTGGCAGCAAAGTGGTTGTTCTTTTATAATGGATGGATGGACTAATATTCGTTAATGTTCATAATTAGTTGTCAACTTGGACCATTTTTTCTTAATGCTACAAGATGCTCTAATCATATAAAAGATGCTAATTTTCAAGCCAAATTATTAGAGACAACAATTGCAACTATTGGTTCAAGCAACATTATTCAAATTATAACAGATGAAATTTTTGTTTGTAAGCATGTAGGAAAAATAATAGAAATGATTCATCAAAATATATTTTGGACTCCTTGTTGTGTTCATTCTCTAAATAATACACTTCGTGATATTGGTAAAATTGATTGGGTGAAAAAGCTTATTATAAATGCAAGAGACATACAAATTTTCATTTGCAATCATCATTATTCAAATTCCTTGTTCAGGGAATGTAGCAAGAATAATACTTTCAAAAAGCCTATAGAAAAAAGGTAATTGATGAGACGCGACATGCATAGTGTCACGATATCGCGTCTTTCCCTGCAATATCACGTACGTGATATCGCGGTCCGCCGCCATATCTATAAATAAGAGGCGGCACTCCCTTCATTTCTCAATCCTGGCTAGAAGTAGCGAAGCTCTGGCAGTTTGAACAATCTAGAGTTAGATTAATTTCCCATGTGCCTGCAGTAGGAGTCCTAGAGTGAACGGCTCTTTATTCGAGCAACTTTGTAACCTGAACACAAGTTGTGTACAGCAATAAAGACGAACTTGATTGGATAAACCTTGCAGTACATGGTTTTATTTGTTGTTATTTATTGCTTTCCTAGTGCGCATGAGTACGACTTAATTACGAGCATCTACGGATGTGTACGGCTAATCAAGGAATCGGCTACTTGTCACAATGCATGAGTACGACTTAACTACGAGCATTGTGACTGCTTGGTAACCCAGTAGCATATTCAAGGATCTACGCTTGGTAATCCCAGTAGTAGTCCAATGTGTATGGCTAGTTAAGGAATCGACTACTCATCGCTAGGCTAGAACGTGTGATAAGTA
>MNCI01011020.1:347529-362297 GCA_015680685.1 Gnetum montanum | reverse complement strand
TTGAGCCTTGGAAGTTTGAACAATTCGTAGATATTGAATTTGGAATAACTTGATTGCGAAGTGTTTACTCGTATCATTTTACCTTGCTTAAATATTTGAGGTCCACACAAATCTCCTTTCTTTTCTTTTCTGTCTATTTCCATTGAATCTTGCTCTATTTCTATTTTTCTTGTGGAACTATATCTCTCTCTAGGGAAAATTAGGAGTAGATTTGCGGAGTTGTGCTCAAATGTTTATGCAAAATTTTATTTGTTACATGCAGGTATTATAGGGACCACGTAGACTAGGTAGTTTGAACAAAATAGGAAACTTTAAATAACTCACAGTATTTGATAAAGTTGGCTGAATCTCTTAAAGTAAGTCATTTGTATTTCACACACACGCAATCGTTATATTGCACACAACTGCACGCCGCAACAGCACACACACATACTCACATTAACTACTGAGTTTATTTAGAGGTATCTGGGCCTTGGTGTTGCCAGAGACCAGCAGGCACCTAAATCCTGTTCGAGGACACTCGTTGGCGGTCGCGTCCGAAATAGTCGGCAACACTCCCCCCCTGCATAAGGTAGGTGTATTTCTTGTTGTATCAGTGATGAAACTACCCTCAGTTGGGCTAGCCAAGACCTCCCTAGAATCAGGTTGAAGCCAGGCATCTCCTCGACAACGATAAATGTGACGTCTATTGGGAACTGATCCCTTGCCACAAATTCAATATGTACCATCCCTTTGACTTGAACTCATGCCTTGTTGAACCACTTTAGGCACGATGTCATCGTAGGATAGATCTAGATGACTAGACCCAACTTATCCACTATAGGATAAGGGATGACATTCATAGTTGCACCATCGTCAACGTGCACCCTCCAGATCTGATGTTGACCAACCCGGATGGTGATGAACATGGGTTCTATTGTCTCTCAAACTTTCTTAGGATCATCTTTGATGGATTCATCATGAAAGGTCAGTAGGATAGGTTTAGGTCGCTTAGTGGTGGGGGGAAACATGACAACGTGTATCGCTTCCTCTTCCGCTAGTAAGCTTTCATCCATAGGTATGGATGTCAGCATATGGACCATAGCCTCATGATGCTTTTGAGATGTCATAAGCAAGTCATAGAGGCTCAATGTTGTGTTCTTCTATTTTAGAGCCTACTTGACTTATGTAAATGCGTCGAGGAGGTCTCGCTCTCGGTTGGGTGGCTTGTCCGCTCTTTCTTCTTCCATTCGCCGTAAGAGATGAATTTCCTGAGGCGGAATAACGTCTATCAAAGGGTTGTATTTCTTTCTACCAAAGAGAGGTAGCTATGTTTCTGTACCCTTGTCTTGCCCAGGAGGTACAGGCGAAGATGCAGTAGCTAGGGGTCTGAGCTTAGCAAACCCTAGCCTAGAGCGGTCTTTAGTTGCGTTGATTGATGCATCTCCTTTCTTTTTTTTATTGGATGGTGGTTGATGGTTTTGGTTAGAGGCTCATCCCTGTGTAAAAGGGGAAGTCGGTGGTTTTTGTACCCTAAGGAAAAAGGTTCCTTAGGAGTAGGTGTAGGCATGGCCGCGACTTTATTGTTAATGTGAGACTGAGTTATAGTTTGAGAGGGCGTTCGAATAACAAAGGGTGGCCTCGAGGCGCCGCTAACTATCAGTGAAGAACTCGCCTCCTACGATGAATTGATAGGTACACGTAACACGAAGGGTTTTTTAGGCGGTACCTTCCTCTCACTGTCCGTACTTACCATGTTGATGGTGTACATTGCGTTATTTGCGTTTAATGGGTCTTTGTACACATGCATCGCCTAGTTTTCAGGATGTGTTGGACTACTACTGTCTAATGTCAAAGAACCATCATCAATCATGCGTTGAATATCATCCTTCAACCTCCAATAGTAATTGGTGTCATGACCACACAACTAGTGGTAGTCACAAAAATGGTCTAGCCGAAAAGACTTAGGGACTGGCAGTTCGTTGGGTAGAGCTAAAGAAGGATTCTTCAGCAATTCACAATGGTGCCTGTGACGCTGTAGAGCTTCTTCAGATACTTTTTTGTTTTGAATATATCCTACTCATAATAATTGTTTCAGCAGTTCCAAATGCTTTATAGGCAAGGCTGTATATTTTGAATGATCTTTACGCTCAAAGTTTGATTTTGACTTTGAGGGCTTTTCAGGGGCAAGTGATTCTTGGCTAGTGCTGCTTGCACTAGCCATGGTCTCGGTAGGTGCTATGGGTGCCTTCTTGTTATTCTTGTTTTTGGCACCCTTAGCCAATGTAGCTTTTGTTGTCATTACTATTTTACCTTTGTCTTTACTCTTATTGTTGGCGTTCTTATAAGCCACATACGCTGGGTCTTTGCTAGCCTCCGCAGCATCTTGGATGCTCTTAGTTTGTGCAAAGGCTTGACTCAAGGTGCGAAGGCTTGACTCAGTGAGTGAGGGGCAAGGTAGTATAGTTTAGAATTGATGAAGTTGTTAACTGCTCCTTTGAAAATAGCCAACAGATGGGCTTCCGTAATAGGCTCACGGATTTCATTCAGAGTAGTGCTCCATCGCTGTATAAACTTCTGAACTGGCTTGAGCGGGTCTTGTTTTACTCCCATAAGTTGGTCTAACATGACTTTAGCTTTAAATTGTATTTAAAGTAAGTCAAAAATTGTGTTAGGAGCTCTTCCAAGGTAGAGATGGAAGAGCGAGGGACTGCTCGATACCAATCCAAGGCCTTACCTGTCAGAGACATTGCAAAGACACGGATAATCATATGGGGCCATTTTTGTAGTAATAAGGATTCAGACCTGAAGGTAACGAGATGAGCATTAGGATCACCTTCCCCATTGTATTTAGTAAAATGGGGCAAAGACATCCCTGGAGGCAACAATAGCATGAGGACTACTGGGCTGATGGGATCATCATGGTAGAAATCCATGACCTGTATCCTATCAAAGCTAGTAGCTTTAATGTGCTTAACTTCCTCGATGAGGGTTTGAATAAGCAAAAAAGCTTGATCCAGACCTGTTGATGATGAGGTCGGTGCTGGAGGAGTAGGGGGTTGGACTGAAAGAGCAGTGCCGGGAAATGGGAAGGGAGTGATAGCTTGGCTGACAGACAGTGCAATGGGGACTATCCCGACAGGCTGTGTGGAAAAATTGGTTGTCACTGAATGTGTAGGATGAAAGGTGTAAGGATGTTGTGCAATTACCTATGGAACATGTGTGGTAGATGCAGCTAAGGATTGCATACCGTAGAACACAGATTGATTGTGTTGTGCAACAGGTGTGATCCACTGACAATCCATGGGTTGTTGAATAGATCACTGCGACTGAATGGTGTTTGCAATCTATTGCCTTGCAATGGGCTGTGATGATAAGGTTTGCACTAGATTTTGCACTAGGCGGGTTATAGGCATGGTATGGGCCTACACTTGGGGAATGAAATGGGGTGCGTTAGACGCAGGTATCATCGACGGAATACTGATTACATGTGGCAAGGGGATTACTCCCATATTATTTTGAGATGGCATTTGTACCTCAAAGAATAAGGATTGCATGGTGGCCTGTGGGATGATGGGAATATGTGTTTGGGTGGTCATGATTGGGTTGTGATGGGCAGCTTCTCCAGTTAGAGGATTAAACAGGGGATTCACGTATGTATGGAGGCTGAGGGTATGGTATGAATCTGCATGTTCAGATTGAGCTACAAATTCATCTTTCTCCTCCTCCTCATTTTGAGGTTCTAGAATAGACTGTGTAGTTTGATTCTTAGCCATAAGCAGTTGGGACAGAAGTTCATGATAATGATCGATCAGGGGGATGATGTCATAAGCAGTAGAGATGAAGTCTTGACCCCCTCTATGTATCAGCTCATAATTTCGTTTTGCTTCTATCTCGACTCGGCTAAGGACAAGCATTGCCTAGATCTTGACATAAATGAAATTATACTCTTCAGGAGTTAAGACGGTGAGTGAAGGATCCCTGCCCTGTAATTACAATGAACGACATGACAGCTCCTAAGGTCCTATAGCACTGAAAGCTGATTCGGGAACGGTAATGGGATTTATAGTTATGGCACCCAAGTTAGTGGCGATCATAGCGGTAGTGGTTGCATGTGCAGAATCCATCTCTCAGATAGATCGATGGCAACAATGAAAAGGTTTAAAAGGCGACAGCAAAACAAAGTTATGATTTGGCTTTCTACCCTGTGGGACTTCAAAGGAGTCGTTATTGTGACCAATCTACACCACACGATTTCGTAAACTTTCCTAGAGGTATTACATTTACGTTTTGTGAACATGGGTATGGATTTCTTATAGGCCTACCCATAAAATACAGATCGGAGGTTCAAGCCCTCCTTCTAGTACCAGAAAACTGTAACGATGGAAAATGTTGGTCACTGGAAATACCGAGCGAAGATCCATGTACACAATCTTAACCACGGATTCGTGTGAGGGCCATGTTGGGGAAAATGAATCCAAGGTGCCCTGAATGGTCTCATCAATCAGACAGGAACTTACTTAATCAATAAATTTCCGAATGTCACGATAATATGTGTATTATATATATATTCCCTAAAACGAATTAATTCAATGACTCATAGAAGGAGTAGAAAAAAATGTAAAGAACTTGAAATAATGACAATGTCAACGTGATAGGAAAGATCAAATTTAGAAAAGATGCGTAATTCCAAGATCTATGTTTTGACTTGAAAGTTGAATATATTACATATAACGTTCCAACAACAGACTTCGCTTATCTTTGCGCGAAGCATACACAAAACAACAAGAAGGATGTCCAAAAGGGAGTACAGAATGAAGTTTGATCTACCTCGTAAGCCAAAAGAGGAATGTAATGAAGGTCAAGCATGGATGTTTGTCGATCAATTGTTTCTGATCAATAAACCTTGCCAATCATACCAAATGATCTCTCGATCTCTAATCTATTCCTTTTGCCTTCGTTAATCTTTGCTCAAAGCTGCCAATGATCACCAATGAAGAGGATAGTATTTTTGCCAAAAGACTGATCACTTTGGCTGCCAATGCTCAAACAATGTCTTCTATTTTTCCAAAGAAGCCAAAAAAAATCCCTCTTTTCTTTTCTGCCAATTGGAGTATTTATAAGTTCAGAATCATGTGGGAAGCCATAGCCTTGATGACACGTGTCTCGAACTTTCAAAACACTGTTGACTTAACAAATCTAATGTTAAAATTGGTCATGCTGCATTATGTTTTGAGAGGGGGGGAGGTGAAGTACGCTGTAAACTACTCCTGCTGAAGCTGCCTCATGATTACGCTGTGATACGCTGATGAGCGTATTGCTGTGTATGGATAGCAGGTGCATGTCTGGTACTGCCTTAGCTAATTTTATGCCGCATTATGCTCGTTTATGTTGCGTAGTGTAGCAGAGTGTAATGTAACAAATTCTACAAGTGTTATGCTTATTTATGCTGTAGAGCATAATAGAGTGTAAAAGTGCTTAACTCGAGATGCTTTGCGCTTATTTACGCAGAAAAGTGTAATGGAGCGTAAAAAGAGTCAACCTCACACTAAGTTATGCTTGTTCATGCTTCATAGTGTAATAAGCGTAAAGCGACCAATCTACAAAAAGGAAGTCTATCTGCCATGCTCCTTTGCACTTTGACTTTGACCTCCTCGAAGCTCATTACACTACTCTGTGTAATGGAGCATAAATTTAGCCCTGAACAAAATACTTAGTGGAATATGCGACAAGTTGTAGTCAGCTACTTAGGCCTTAAACTTTGTTGAATTCGCCGAAGCAAGTTACCTTCTAATATCGAGCTACATTAAGCAAAGTTACGCCGAGCTACATTACGCTATGTTGCATAATGTAGCATAAAGAGAGAAAACAAAACCAAGTTAGAATTTTTAAGAAACTTGGAGACTTGATGCTACGTACCTCTTTGCCTTGTTCTGTCTTCTGGATTTCTATTGCAAACTTTCTCCCGAATCGTGAATCTTCGCCCTAGGCAGATTTGCAATTTTCACGATGTTTCAGCGGTATTCATGATGGAAAGGTCGTAAGTGTAACAAGATGGATGGGAGATAGTGTCAGCGTGTACAGGTGAGAATTTGGCTAAGTATGAAACGAGTATCCTTGTTAGCATACAACTCACAGCATGCAGCCTGCCTACACGGTGTACACCTAAGTTTGATAGCGTGCAGCCTGCCTACACAGTGTACACCTAAGTCTAATTGCGTGCAGCCTACCTACACGATGTACACCTAAGTCTAACAGCATGTAGCCTACCTACACGGCGTACACCTAAGTCTAATAGTGTGTAGCTTGCCTACACAGCGTACACCTAAGTTTCATAGCGTGCAGCCTGCCTATACAGTGTGCACCTAAGTCTCACAGCATGCAACCTACCTACACAGCGTATGGACTGAATCCTAGCATACAGGGTTCAACAACCAGCAGGGTGAGTAGGCCATGTATAGATAGTGTACAGGCTGAACAGGGTGCAAATTTGACAGGTTTGAACGGTGGATCAGAGTAGTTTCAAACAACAATAGACCCTCCTTCTAGCGCCATTCTCTATACTATTTGAAATTTTTGGTGCATGGTTGAATTGAAGTGGATGCCGAGAGATCTACAGATAGGCATAGAAGATCCTACCTTCTCTTGAGGGTGAGCTAGAACTAACGAAGGTAGAGTACCTTGGGTGGTCCGCACGGGGATCAGACAAGGATTTCCCCAAACATATGCCAATGTGCGATATGCCGGGTTATATGTAAATGGTAGGATAAATGTAAATTAGAATGGTAGTGTGCAAGAATGTAAATAAGAGATAAAGAAATATTATTGAAAACTGTAACAAATCTTAGCCAAAAATGTAGCAATATTATTGCATAATGAAAATTACAATGCACCGGTCTAGATGCAGTTGTGAATCTGACACAAGGCAGACGAAGAGCCCCAGTGGATGCGGAGGTGTCATGGTATGCTAGTTTGGGCTATAGGCACAGAGTGAAGACTGTATGCTTAGCATGCAGGGTAGCATTCGAGCCTGTAGGGTGGGTGTTCTCAATGCTCTAAGTGTGGATTGCCCATATTTTTGCCCAGATTTTTCAAATTTTGAACCTTGATCTAGTAAAAAATCTAGGTTTTTGTATGATTTTGGGCACCAAATCTGGATCTAAGATGGGATGATTGGCTGTGGGATGCTGGAGTTTCGGATCAGATGACACATGGAGCCTCAACCGGGTGCAAAAGAATGAAGCTTTACAAGCATGCAACATGCTAGTGTGTACACACTAGACATATACATTGGGCGTGCACACTAGTGTGTGGGCATGAAAACTACAATTTTGGGGCATAATCTTGTACACAGAGGTTGGATCCTTGTTGCCTAAGTGTTGCTAGTCCTTCGGGGCACCCGGGGACTCATTTTGGCTTCACCTTGACGAAGTTTTGGGCATGTTTCTGATGTGCACGCTGTGGTGTATGTTGGGCATACACGCTAGGCATGCAAGGTCAAGGACAACCCTTCTAATGCCAAATATTGATGTCTACTAAGCCTATGGACCTATAGGTTCATTAACCATTCCTTAAGGGTTGACTTCCTTATCAAAATCTTACCTAAAATGCCCATTCCGCCTTGTTCAAAGTGGTGCACGCTGGGCGTGCAGGCCAGCATGCAGGAATGAGACTACCACTTTTCAAGGTTAAAATTTGATTCTTGGAAGCTCAGGATGATGCCTGATGGTTTCTCTACCTCTGGGAATTGATTTCCTGTGAAAATCATGGTCTGAGTGCCTATTTTGGTCTGTATATGATGGTGCACACTGGGCGTGCAAGCATGAAAACCCATCATTTTTAGCCCAAAGCTTGATCTTTAGGAACTTGAGAGCCATTGGGCGCATTGGGAAAGGTCCTGGGTGGTCTAGATGCTCAGTTCTGGCATGTTTTGGCTCATTTTTAGGCTCAAAAGTTGTTGTACGCTAAGCTGCACGCTGGGCGTGTAGGCCTATGTGCAAAAAGTATACTTAGTCCGAACTAAGTGTTTTGAGCTTGGGAATTTCAGTTCTTGCTGCTCAATATTGATGTAGCCTCCAATGGATCTTGGGGAATTTTTACTTGCTTAATTGGACTCTGTTTGATGTTGTTTGTGGAGTTCGCAAGTTTTGGTCATACTGGGAAGCATTATGACTTAGCTCGATTCCTGTCTAAAAGTGCTGGGCCAAACTTTTTGTGGTGTTTCAATTCTCACATAGGTTTAGTATTTTTTGTTGAATATTTAGGGAATTTTGGACCATTGTTAAATGGAATCTAGTTTCAACAATCTATACCAACTTTTAGCTTTGTCTATTAGAAACCTAGGAAAAATCTTACGTTTTTTCCACTTACATTCAATGTTTTGCAAAGCACAATCATCATGGAAGGCTTGTAAATGATGTTGTGGATTAGAATTATAGCCTCCCCTAAATTTAAAAATGTTATCCATATCAATTTATTTGATGTGGCTGTCCCTTTGATGTCTTTGGGAGTATTTGAACTACCTCCCTAATCTGTGTCAGGTCCCTAGTAGCCAATAAGGGTTTATATATACTAGATACATCATTGTGATAATCTATATTTCTATTTGTTTGATTGTGATGATTTATCTATACTCAATTTAATTTCTTTGATTTTTCCCTTGGAATAAATTTCTATCTTTATCTTGATCCCATAGTGGAGCTCTATCTCTATATTTATGTTCATCTTTGTTAGAACTAGATGTTGAAGAGGAAGAAGAAGATTGTGAACTAGGAGAATCACCATGTCTCCTAGAGTTCTCCCTATGGTTCCTTGATGTATCCTTTCTAAATTTAGAGGAGGTCCTAGGCCTTGAGGCCCTAATTGATCTAGAAATTACTCCATCTCCTCTAGAATTATTTGTACCAGTTAAATGTAGTCCTTGTGTGTAGTATCAGCCAAAATGAGCATATGAAGCCCTTGCTTGAGGTTGTTCACTCTAATTATCTTCAATATAAAACCTACTATTTTTCCTATGAGTGTTTTCATCATACGATGCATTATTGGTTCTATGTGAAGAAGGCATGTTTTTAACATTTGTGACTTAAAATAAAATATGAATATTTTCTAAAGATAAATTGTTAATACTTTTATAGTGATCATTTATAATATAACTGTTGGCGACCGTTTGGGACGCGACCGCCAACGGGTTGTCCTCGAACAGGATTTAGGTGCCTACTGGTCTCTGGCAACACCAAGGCCCAGATACCTCCAAATAACTTAGTAGTTAATGTAAGTATGTGTGTGTGCTATTGCGGCGTGCGGTTGTATGAAATGTGACAATTTCGTTGTGTGTGAACTACAAATGACTTACTTTAAAGAGATTCAGCCAACTTTGTCCAGTATGTGAGTTATTTAAAGTTTCCTATTTTGTTCAACTACCTAGTCTACGTGGTCCTTATAATACCTGCTTGTAACAAGTAAAATTTTGCATAAAAATTTGAGCACAAATCCGCAAATCTACTCCTAATTTTCCCCAGAGAGAGAGAGATAGTTCCACAAGAAAACTAGAAATAGAGCAAGATTCAATGGAAATAGACAGAAAAGAAAAGAAAGTAGAGTTGTGTGAATCTCAAATATTTAAACAAGGTAAAATGACACAAGTAAACACTTCGCAATAAAGCTATCCCAAATTCAATATCTATGAATTGTTCAAACTTCCAAGGCTCAACCAAGCA
Organism: Gnetum montanum; assembly: GCA_015680685.1. Classification (NCBI taxonomy): domain Eukaryota; kingdom Viridiplantae; phylum Streptophyta; class Gnetopsida; order Gnetales; family Gnetaceae; genus Gnetum; species Gnetum montanum. Next base: position 352,602 of record MNCI01011020.1, on the reverse strand, counting down.
ATATCTTCAAGATAATCCTACTGTGCTACCAAAAATCGCTGCATAAACTACCATGTACGAGACTCCACTTTGACTAGACAATAGATGCCATTGATTGCATTCAAATAGAACCTTTAAAAGACTTGACAATTTCTGATTGAAATAACACGGAAAATCACTTTAAAGATAAAGAAGCTATTCTGGTCCCATCAAAATACCAAAGATTTTCTGAACCCTCTCGGCTACTAAATTGTTCCACGGCGTGACTACAAACAGAGGCTCTCTTCCAACAACCCAATAACAGTTCCCAAACATTGCACAATAAAGAAATTTACTACTAACATGCTCTTAATGCTTTCATTCACTAGCGCTTCTATGGCAAAATTTTAACAGAAATTTCTATCGGGCAACAAGAACAATAAGAGCAATCTAAACCACTAGCTAAGCAATTTAAACAAAACAAAAAAAAGAAATTCATAACTCACAAGACCATGACAAAGAGGCTGAAATCTTTATTCTAGCAAGCCATCTTGCAAACAATCTTCTTTACAAATCTTCCAAGTATGATGTGATGCTCTCTAATCTTCTTCTCCAAGTTTTTTTCCCCTCCTTTTTTTCTTGACCCTTGAAGCCTATTTATAGGATTCCAAGGTAGGTATGGAAGTTACATTTTTAAAAATATCTTACCTAACTTCTCTCCCAAGTAACTTGGACAACCAATAGGAGATTACTTACTAATTATCCTAGCTAACTTCACTCCCAAGCAACTTGGCCAACCAATAGGGGATGACTTACCAAACATCCTAGCTAACTTTACTCCGAAGTAACTTGGCCAACAAGTTAGGAAGTATTTAACTTAAGAAGTTAGGAGGTTGGGGAATAAATAAATATTTTTTTGAAAGTAATTCCATCAATCCCATATAATGGTTCACAAATATATCAATATGAGGCTCTTAATGTTTTAATAACAAGGTGATAATGCAACATTTACCTTGGAATAAATGTTGTTATTGATACCTTGTTATTAAATATAATGTAAAAAAAATGACCGAAAGAAACCAAATTCGAACTTTAATCCCGAATGCAAGGGCGCTAGACTTGGAATAGTTATCAAATATTCTTGAAATATCCCACTTCTTTCCAGGATCATCAGCAACCACCGCCGTGAGAGAAGGCTCAGCAGCTGCATCCGGCATCGTTACTTCGTCTGATTACTGGAGGAAGATCTGGAAACAGACTTCATTCACAGGATAGATTGCCCTGAATCATAGGGTTTCGGTTGTAAGAACTAATTTATTTTGCCCCAAATTTGCCAGGGCTTCCTATGCTTCCGCGTTTTTGTAAATTGTTCTTTCAAATTTCCACCATTGATTTCAGATTTTAGGGCCATCACGTCGCGGATCAATTGCTGCGGTAGAGCACCCTTTTGCTTTTGTTTTAGAACTTACCGGTGAAGATTCAGTGGTGCGGCATCTATGCGGAGGTCTCGGTGGCTCCTTTTTCCTTGACACGGGTGTCCAACGCTGTTTATGATTCACTGTTTTTCTATTTAAATACCGATGTCTGTTTTTGGCTTAAACAGGGTGGCGCGCGTCAGCGTCATCAGAGGCAGGTAAACCAACTGCATAAACTTGAATTCGGAAGTGAGTCCCTGCAAAAGAAATTTTAGCACAACGTGGCCAGCAGAAATGCCGCTAGTTTGAGGTTAAAAGAACATTCGATTTTCTGTGGAACAACAAACCATTTCAGGGTAAAAACCCTTGCATTCCTCTGCGCGATTCCTGCATTTTGGCAACGAAAAACTAATATTCTTTTGGATTATTTTTCCTTCTCCTGTCTATCTTCCATTGTACATAAGAGCTCGAACTGTGTCTATTTTTCCTTTTGTCATAAAAACATTATTCACTCCTTATTAACTTTGATATTTTCCTTGATTCCCCCTGTAAACAGGATCGGTTCTTTTACCTCTTCACTTATTTTCCATCCTTCATTTTCCAAAGGAGCATGATAAATTTTCCTTATCATTAAAACAAATTTATCTTCCTTCAACTATTCTTCTTGAATATCAAAGTATAAAATATCATTTAAACACAAATACCATGTATATTTCTCTTGAATATCCCTTGTGACTTGATTCATATTTTATCATCTTGCTGCTCCATGAAATGGCTAAATGTATCAACAATAACTAATCTAGGTAGCTAGCACCATCCCTAACAATGGCACCAATGATGACTAGTGGGTACCTCCTATGTCCAACCATACATATTACAAGTGTTCATGCATGATCCAATTGAATTTCATAAATGGAACTCATTGTTCATCTAGAACGTTAAGCATTAATTGTAGTTCATTGTCTCTTCACTTGGACTAGTGGTAGCTTTGTCACATATGATTTAACCCAAAGTGAGGCATATTATTTTTGATGTTTTTTTCTCTTTATACTACTCTTAACAATAATATAAAAGCTAATTATTTAATTTAATTAACAATAGAAACTAAAGTCTAAACTAGCCTACGAGTGATGAGTGTCTATTCCCAACTTGCCGTACATGTTTTGAACTCACGCATCAACTTCTGGGATTACCAAGTATTATGCTACTAGGAAAACCAAGTAATAACATTGCTAGGATTACCAAGAAAATACATGTTTACACAAAAAATTGGTCATGCTCAATTTGCTAATTGATTAATGTGCATGGAAATGTAAATATTAACTAAGTACATGTAAAGTAAAATTACATGGAAAGTAAATTTAATCTAAGTCAAAGTACTACAATGAATAAGAATCAATCTTGATCTTATTGCTATTTATGAAATGTGTCAAGGTACATTACCACTTGAATAAGATGCCATACGACTGACTCAGATCCATACTACAAGAACTCATTAATTATTCTATAAGACTACAAAATGAAACTGCAATGGTTTAGCTACTCTAATGACAAAAGAATACCAAATACATTATGGGAGCATGCATATATATAGGCAAAAAAACACATTGCATTGACGTGTACATGTCAACATGTCAATGCATGCATCAATAGGATCGCGTTAAATGTGTACCCATCACTATAGCTATGATATCACATCTATGACATCAAAATTGCAATGTAGCATCTATGATGTAATAGCTAATTGAGATGCACTGATAGAGATGCTACAACATAGATGGAATGTAGCATCTATGACATAGCATTTACAATATCTCAACCAACTAACACTTCATCAATAGTCATTACAAAAGATAACATCACTAAGTGAATAAAGATCTATGAAACAAACCTTCTTTAAGGAAAGTTTAGAAAAGGATCAAAGAAGAATAATCTCATCTACCCCTACTCCTTTGACACAAAGTTATCAAAATACTAGTATGCTTCTAATTTGAATAGAAAAGGATCTAACTATCATGCTTACACAAATGATAACACACTGGATAAAAGTAGGATCACTTCCCAAGAAGAGGATAGATCTATGAATTCCTTTAATCAATCTCCAAATAATAGGACACAAGCCATGTAAATCTCTACTAGATTCTGGATCAAGAGTAAATCTTCTTTCTCAAGACATATACAAAGCCTAGAATTTACCTTCATTAAAGAAGTGTAACATCCAACTAGAACTAGCTAACTAGTCTATTGTTATTCCACTAAGATAGGTGGAAGATGTAATAACTACCATAAGTGATTGCTATTATCTTTCTGATTTTCTAGTTATTCATGTTAAAAATAATAAAGGTGAATTTTCTATAATCTTCAGAAGAGCCTGGTTTAGCATCATGGATGCTAAACTTGGAATTAGGGACATATCCTTGGAAATATCCAAGGAGGATGAAGCTGACATTATTCAAACATGAAGGGTTCCATGTATCACATACATCAATAATAAGTGTAATTGCATGCAAAAATTTTAAATGATAAAACACAATATCATCCCAAAATGCAACAAATGTGTATGCAACAATGTCTATATGTACCATCCACTAGACAAGAAGGTATCCAATGATTGATTAATGAAGAAGAATTAGGATTAAACATATACATGGAACCAATTTATAAAATTACAAGTGCTTATATTGAAGAGACTAATAAAATAGAAAATATATGAAGATAGCTTCCCTAAATGAAATCACAATAAGATGAAGATACTGAATAGAGAAATAAAGATACTAGAAAAATATGAACTAGAATCACTAGAACTAAAGGCCTTACTAGATGCACTTGAATATGATTTCCTTAATAACAAGAAACCTGTAATTATAAATAAAAATTTTGATAAGGAACAGAAGAAAAAATTATTTAAAGTGATAAACAATTGATCAACTCCATTCACATGATCTTATGATAAGATCACTAACATTGATCCACATATTTTTCGACACCAAATTTACATTGATCCAGTTCTTAAATCATGCCTCCAACCTTAACAAAGACTAAATAAGAAACTTAAAGAAGTTATCAAACATGAATTAGAGATGTTGTTAAAGGAAAGGTTCATCTATCCTATCGTAGATAGTAAATGGGTTGGCCCATTAGTCATTGTCCTAAAGAAGGATGATAAATGGAGGGTTTGTATAGACTATTGATTATTGAACATGGTAAAATTCAAAAACCTTTTTCCTTTGTCATTTTTGATCAAGTTTTGGATATCATTTTGGTGCATCAATATTATAGTTTTCTAGATGGATACAAAAAATATAAGTAAATCCTTATGGCATTACAAAACTAAGAGAATGACATTCACCAATTCTTGGGGAATGTTTGCATATAGGCAAATGTCATTTGGCCTATGTAATTCTCCAACCACATTCCAAAGAATTATTCTTAGCATCTTCTAAAAACAAATTAGTAATTGATGAGTGGCGAGGTACCCCTACACTCAACCATACGAAACGAGCGTCGCACGCGCGATCCGGTCGAACTCCGCAGATGGACTAGTTGTGGCACCTAGATTAGTTAGCCTTAGGTCGCAGTTCGCTGTCTTCCCATCTAGACTAGTTTTGCATATGTCACGTATGGTTTAGTCTAGATGAGGTGTATGATGTGTTCCTAAATCTATGCTACTCCTGAAGGCAGTGGAAAATAATATTAACTA
>MNCI01011020.1:327996-342128 GCA_015680685.1 Gnetum montanum | reverse complement strand
AATAAATAAACTAAGTGAATGCTGCAATGATGAAGTAATCTCGATCTTTATTGCCGGTCATGTGCGTGTCCAAGTACGGCACACTCGAATAAAGACACCGTACAATCACATTCACCACACTGCGGGCAGACACGGGAAAATTCTAACTCTGGAGGGATCAAACTGCCAGAGCTTCGCTACCTAAAATTGGGATCCCCCAAATGAGGAAGAGCCGCCTCTTATTTATAGACATGGCGGCGGACTGCGATATCGCGTACGCGATATCGCGGCCCATGATACATCGCATACGCGATATCGCGGCTCATGATACAACGCGGCCCATGATACAACACAGCCCATGATACAACAGGGGTGCCTTATCGTGGGTGCCTTAACGTGGGTGCCTTAAGGCGACCGCCAGCACTATGAGCAATTCAGGTCTCATCAGTAATGAAGTTGAGGTATTTATGGATGATATTATTTACATATGGGTTTGACTTCAACTAAGCTTTGGATTGCTTAGAGTAGGATTTGAAATGATGCATTGAGATAATTCAAAGCTTAATTTGTAGAAAACCCACTTAATGGCCCATTATGATATAGTTCTAGGACACAAGGTATCTTATAAAGGAATAGAGGTAGATCCAAAAAGGACTAGATTCATTCAAAACATTATCCAAAGTGCACAAATAGCTAAGGATGCTTGACCATATCTTTGTCATATAGGGTACTATAGAAGATTTCTAGAAAATTTTTGAAATATTGAAAAATTGCTTGTCGAATTGACAAATAAAGATGCATCATTCTAATGATCCAAACAATATGAAAAGACATTTGAGAGCTTGAAATAGAAATTGATCAAGACACTAATTCTAAGAGCTTTGAATTTTTCCAAGCCTTTCCACATCATGACTAATGCTTCAAAATATGCATTACAAGCAATGTTGATCCAGCTAGATGATAAAAAAAGACCATATTACATACATTATGCTAGTAGAAAAATCACTGAAGTAGAACTTAACTATACCACTATAGAAAAGAAGCTTATGGAGACAGTATATACACTTGAAAATTTCAAACATCATGTGCTCAGTTATTATATTTGTGTTCATACAAAACATAGTGCAATTAGATTTTTAATGAATAAACCAACAATTAGTCCAAGAGTGATAAGATGGCTTGTTATACAACTAGAATTTATGTTAACAATAATTGATAGGAAAGGGACTGAGAATGTTGTAGCTAATCATCTATTAAGACTCAGATGGGATTCTCAAAATGATGAAGAACCATTATCTAACCAATTCCATGATGAAAATTTATTTACTAAGATAGCAATGATTATAAATTTAGTAGAAAATTTTTGGATTACTGATTATATGACATATTTAACTATGCAAGAACTTCCTATTGAATGGGATAAAAAGAAAAAAGAATAATTTCTCCACAAAGTAAAATAATACATGAAAATTAAAGGAAGTATTTATAAGATATATGTAGATGGTTTAATATGATGGTGTATTCTATAAGAGAATCAACAAAGAGTTCTATAAGATGCACATCAAGGACCATGTAGTGGTCATTATGCAAGATGAAGAACATCACTAAAACTAATGATGGTAGGTTATGTTTGGCTTACCATATTCAAGGACACACATCAATTTGCACAATTTTGTAAAAGATGCTAAAAGGATGAAGACTGACACCCAAAAATGAAGGATCATAACAATAGATAAAACCATTAGAACTATTTGATATATGAATAATTGACTTTATGGAACCCACCATACCAATGTCAAATAGAAATTTCTATATTATTTTGACTATTGATTATTATACTAGGTACATAGAAGTAACTATAGTTAAAGACTGCATAACAACAACATTTATAAAGTTCTTTCAAAAACATGTCGTGAATAGATTTTGAGTGCCATGAATGTTAATATCAAATAATAGAACTCATTTGACTACAGCTACATTCAAGAAGCTAATGAAACATCTTAGGATCAATCATAAGCTAACTACACCCTATCACTTCCAAGTCAATGATTAAGACAAAGTAACTAACAAATATATTACATTCATATTAGCTAAAACTATTACTAGATGTAGGAAGAACTAGAGCACTAATCTTAATGATGTTCTATAGGCATATCAATAAACTTCAAAAGTTCCTATAGGGTATTCACTGTATGAACTTGTCTATTGAAAATTACCTACTCTACTAATCCAAGTAGAGGTAAAGACCCTTACAACTACCTATGCAGTTGACCTAGATTTAGACTTAGCCTAGATGGAATGGTTAATGAATTATAATCTACTAGAAGAAAATAGATTAGTAGGCCAAATGAGTAACAAAATTCACAAAACGTATTTGAAACATTGACATGATGCAAAGATTAAATAAGTTTCTATTAGCCCTAGAGATAGATTTCTCTATTATAACCCAAACCATGCCATCCAAAGGATCAAATTTCAAACTTTATTAGAAGGATCCTATATCGTCAATGTCATGTTTTAATTAGTCACCATGCAAATTTACCACCCAATAAATTCAAAAAAAATTAATCCTTATTAACATTCAACAAGTCAAAGTATTGTATGGTTCTTCTTCCTCAAAAGAATCTACCATGTATTCTAAACCACTCATTTCCCATTAAACCTTTCAAATTTCTACCTTAAACAGTAGTCGTGAGGATGTCACCTTTTGTATTTAGGTACCAAAATTTTTTTTTACATTTTTCTTACATTTTTCTCCCAAAATTTTACTATTTTCTATATTCTTTAATAACTTTTCTATTCTTCATATTTTTCACATTTCTTATCATTTCTCATTCTTTAAAATCTTCCAGGTTCTTTATACATTTTTCTATTCTTATATATTTTTTCATTCTTTGTAGTCTTACCAATTCTCATATACATATTTTTGTTGATTTTTCTAATAAAGTGTAAAGGAATAAGCAAGATGTAGTTTGAATAATACGAATTTTTTCCTATATTATCAAATCATTAAATGACTAATTATATATCTAGTGATACCTCATCATCCATCCCCTCATTTCCAATAGAAAGGTTATTACAATGGACATAATGACATTATTGTTACATTAAAACTAAAATAAACTTGTGATCATTATGCTTAGATGGAAAAGTGAAGAACCAAGAGGGAATGAAAAAGGTGTGATATCAAGGAAATTTGTTAAGTTGTATTATTTACTTGAGTTTTAAAGAAAAATGAAAGCATATTCTAAAATAAGTGCTACCTTTTCATGTCACTAGAAACACATATTATTCATGCTTAATGGTAGTTCTCTGGTAAGGTTAACATAGTAATAACATAATAAATATACATAATAAAATTTCTAGGGGTTTCCACTTGAAAGACATGTTATGCATGCTTGAACATAGATGAATTCTTAGAGATTTCAAGTTTTCTTGGACTTGCATTGGTTATGGCACTGGAAAGATGTTACCCATGCTTGAAGGCACTCCTCTTTCCAATGGCCAAGTCTCCTTTCAAATAAAAATTGCTCCTTTGTACTTCATTGCTAAGCAATGATATTTCTTATAGTTGTGATAATATTATGGTTGTCAATTTTGGGATCAAATAATGCAATGTTATTGGTAAGTGGTATGGACTTGGATTGGATCTTGGATGGAAATGCTAATGATCATTTTAACTAAGCATTACACATGGAATTATTTATGCTTCTGGTAAGACACCTCACATCCCATTTTTTGTAATCCTTGCTACTACCATTGCATATCATAGTTATAATAATTATAATTTGATGATTTTTATATTACAGTATTATTTTCTTATCAAGGAAATATTAACATGTATATTTTGAAAGATAGGTATGACTCATATTCAACTCCTTGAGTACACATGGATACTTGTAGGTGTAGTAATACAAGGGTATTAATGGTACGAGTCTACTTTGGGAAGGCTCCACTTGTATAATTCTTATATTTCATATTTTATAACTAATTCCACATCATCTTGTATCTCCTAAATACTTTTAAAAATAATCATTATCTCCCAGCATATTCATACTCACTTAGAAGTTTACTAATTTTGATAAAATTGTCTTCTAAACCTTAGTTGACTTATCTTTCCCAAACTCCTTCTTTCACATACTATTGACATCAAATTCTCACATTGTAACCATCATCTATCATCAAGAATCCTTTGGCTCATTTTTACACCTTTCAAACTAAACATTCCATTAATTTTGTAAAATTATATTTAGCAGAAATTTTGAAAATTTCAATGATGATATTATAGATCCAATGTATCAAGCCTTGCAATATTGAATCAATGATATTTCATCTACGATATTGCTCTTATAAAAATCTATATGTGTGTGTGGAGTGTTAGGAAGACTTTTCATTCTAGCATTTTACATGAAGTAAGTTCATGTTATTTTTCTATCTAACAACCTTCAAAGATTCATACCTTTCTCACTACACATATGATTTAATCCATTCTTGATTCCTTTTACTTATAGAGTGATCATCTTAGTCATGGGGGAGAGCATTATGTGTAGTTTTTGCAAATTGCACTAAATTTCTCTAACACTTGCAAGAACAATTAAGGGTAAAAATAATAACATTGTGATCTAATATAAGCTACTAAACTTAATATTCTTTTCCAATTCATCCTTTGAGTACATTTTAAGTAGAAAATCAAAGATAGTGATAGATCATCAAGATAAAATTGATTTCAATTAATTTTTTATTTATTTAATTAAGGGTTTTTTCTAAATAATGGTTTTTATGAAATGATGAATTTTCCAACTCTACAATCCAAATTAAAAATAAAATTTATTATCAAATAATTTTGATGAAAGTCCAAAACCTGATGAAGGGGGGTTATGAACTATTAGAATTTTCTTTCTAAATTTCTTGGTAATCTTAAATCTTCTTATGATTGCAGATGCCATCAAAGAGACTTGAAGATAGAGGACCATCACAACTACATGAAAGGAGGCCTAGAGAAAGATGAAGAGGATGAGGAATGAAAAAAAAAATCCTCTTGTAGAGAAAAAAGTAGACTCATATTCTATCCATTAGCCCATATTGTAATAGGGAAGTTTACACATGAAAAAGTTGATGCACCACTAGCTCCAGAATAGGGACAACACCTAACACTTTCTAATAAGTGTTTCGAGGCTTTTCATGAAAAGTCTATTATGTCCACTATGATAGTGGAACTCAATTTTAGATCATTCATGGAGTTTTCACCTACAAAGGTCTATGAACAAATTCAAGCCTCTCCTCTATGATGAACCATTTCTAGTAATGGAAAATGGTATTTAAGAGAAGTCCATCAATTGTGGTAGAAAAAGAAAGATGATACTACCATGAATATTGAAGGAGTAATAGTGTCATACTCAGTAGAAGCAATTGGAAAGACACTGAATATACTAAATGTCTAGGTCAACATCACTTAAATATTCATAGGGTTTGACATAAAAGTAAGGAATTTATGGTTGTAGAGGTCATATGAAACTATTGAAAATAAGTATAGAGAATTATCCACTATAGAGAAGATATAATTCAAAATTGAGACATATCATATCTTTCCAACCAAAATAATTAATAGAGTTTTGACATTTGCTAATAGAGGAAATGATATCTTGATGGGAAAATTCTAGGTTAACATTGTTTATATTTTTTTTTTTTGGAAATCCAAAGAAGGTTTGAAGAGAATAAGATAGGGGAACCTAGTCTTTCATTCATTGTTCTTATTAGAAAGTTCTGTAGACAAGCTAGACTTTTAGGCTATACTAATGATGTTCTTCAACTAGCTCAAAATGTTTCATACATAGAAATATTCAAGCCATTACCATCCAAGAAAGATCAAGTGGAGAAACCAATAAGCACTAAGGCTATAGTATGGTCAAGATTAGTGACAAACATTCCAACCATAATCTTGAAATAACCAAAACAAAGTGGATGAACTCCAACTCTTGAACAAGTAGGATAGAGTGCTTCACTAGCATAATAGGACTATAAAGCTTCTATGAGCCATCTACAACAAATAGTAGAAATAATCAATTGGGATAGTAGGGAAGTTTCTAGTATGTATAGAGTAAAAGATAATCCCAATAAACCTTTCATATATATAGGATCTTCTAGTGGTCAAATATCTTTGTAGGTAGGAGAAGATGGTAATTGGGCACAAAAAGTCTTAGGTAATGTTAGAAATTGAAAAAGAATACACTCTCATGGTGATCAACACCAAGATGCAATGGGAGTAGTATAGGTCATAATAAACCATATTAAGAAATCATTTAATGTTCTCTTTGTGTAACTAGCAGATATTTCTAGAAACATTAGCTAGAATATCAAAAAATAAAATAATATCTCCTACTAAACATGAAGATGTCGTAAAGAGATTGATGTGGTTAGGAAAAGTTGTGAAAAATATTTTTGGTATCCATAGTGATATTACTACAGTATAGTCAAAACTAATATCCATCAAGGGAAACTTTGTCATGGTAAAAATAAGGATGTAACATGTAGAGAATGAAGTGTATAGACTATGACTAGAATTAGCTACATTAAGAATTGAAAGGCAAGATCCTACACAACACATAGTACTAGACTAGCTTGCATAGGTTAGAAATGAGCAAGTCAATCAATTGATGGCCAATAAAAATTAAATGGAGATAGAGAAAGAAAAGAAAGTATGGGATGCTTCAATGGTAGATGCCCAAACATAGGTCCATGCTAAGGCCATTATTACATTAGAAGAAGAAAATAAAAGGATTTTTGTAGAGAATTTGAGATTGACAAACATTAAGAAACAAAAGAAAATACTTGAAGAAAGTATCCATCAGCTAAGAGAATAGTTTGCTAGAGTTAGCCTCGACATGAGAAATTGACATGTCAAAACAAAATCTTATCAATAAAAGTAGTATGCATAGTTCAACAGAAGTCATTGAAATAATCTTGTGGAAAAATAAGATAAGAAGCATGAAATACTTAAGGAGCATTTCCAAGTTCAAATGGGCATGTACAAATAGATTAATGAAAAAGAGATCTTGATTTTCAAAGTTAAGAATAGTTTTATCACATAACATACACCTAATTTGTAACTCATCCAAGATAGTCTTTTCTATGTCCATCAAGAAAAACTAAAGAATTAAGGCTTGCAAATTGAGGATTTAATAAAATACATGGGCTTAGTAAATCTTCATTATGCTAACATATCCATATTATCAATAGGAAATCCTAGAACTAAATTGAAGTAACAAGTGGCTACAGACTAAGTCATTTACATTTTCTAAGTTATTTATTATTCTAATGTTCATTAGTAAGGTGAAATGGGATTGGTTTTAAGCATATAGTGTAATTTTTTAGTAATATAGTAGTGACTTTTCTTGATTCACTCATTTGTAAAGTTACTTGGTAATCCCAGTAATACTTACATCAACTCAAGATGTGCATGGAAAACCAAAAATAAATACTTATCATAACTAGATAGAATAGTTGTACATTTTCATTGAACTTAGAAATAGAATTTGTAATCATTTCTATTATGTTTACTTTTAGCATACTTAGAGCCATATAACATCATTTTATCATATACCTTACTAAGAGTTTAACCATACATTTTGTACCTCGCTAACTCTAAATAGAAAGACAATAGTCACAAAATTACTATCAATTCAATAGTATACTTACATTGTCCATCCATGGATTATGATTTGGTCATGTATGAATACCTGTGACTTATATGGTTGAGTGTTAGAATTCTCTAACTACTCATCACTAGCTATACTCATATTGGTCCTTGAAACACCACAAAATTTAGGTTATCACTTATTAACTACAAATTTGTCTAAGTGTCTGTCAGCATGAGGGAACTTTCTGCAAATTTTTATAAGTGCTGAAACTATGCTCCACTCCACTGGAGTGTAGTTAGCTCAATAGAGAGTGTAGTCAACACACAAGGGCCAATTTACAAGTTTTTCTAGGTCTTAAGCTAGTAGTTACAGATTTTTCTAAGTGCCAGAACTATACTCTCCACGAAACTAAAGCATAGTCAAGCACAGTTAGCATGGAAGACTTAGTTTGGCAAAACTTTTCTAAGTGTTGAGACTATGCTCTTGACCAAACTAGAGTGTAGCAAGCATAGTTAATTAGAAGCTAGATTTTGCAAAGCTTTTCTAAGTGCTAGGATTATGCTTGACCCCAGTTCAGAGCATAGTTAGCCTCCCATGGAGAGTGTAGTTAGCAGATAGCCACTTTTATACAAAATTTTTCTAAGTGTTGGACTATGTTCTCCTCTAGTTTAGAGTGTAGTCAGCCAAAATAGCCTCTAGAGACCTCCACAATATAGCACTGGCATTCACATTAGTTCCAACACACCTCTGGTATGTAGCATGCATCTTTTCTACATCCCCTTTGTCCCAAAATTGTAACTATGCCTAACACAACTCAAGACAGTGGACAATGTAGTCCCGAAGCATAATCTCCAAAGATGCATTCTTTTAGGTACATTGTGATCTTTACAGCACATGAACATGCAATTGGTAGCATAGTCACAATTTGGTAGTCTTACAAAGTCCATTGGAGCACACTAGAGCATAACATCATTTTCTTTAGTGGAGAGTGTAGTTGGGTGTAGCATAGTCCCACCTATTCCACTACCACGTGGCAGCTAATCTACATTTCATGCTAACTCTAGGCCTATAAATATCCCAGTCCTCAATATTTTAGGGGTTGGAAAAAAATTGAAAGTAGGTTGGCAAATTGGAAGATTGGCATCTTTGGCATTTGGCATTTTTGAAGTGCATTTGGAATCCCAACAAGACAAGGAATTTGCACACCACCATATCTTACCATAGGATACCACAAACCATCACAATCCATTGCACACTACAGCATCCAATCTGATAAGCATAGACACCATAGCAGATGTCAATTTTCATAGCCTATATACCCTGAGACTATGACTATGTTGTCTAGTGTGCCTATAATACACTGTGTACTTTCTCATCCCTTTTGAGGTTAACTATGCTCAACCCCATTTGGGGTGCTATCACTTTCTCTCTTGCTCTCTTCCTATGCATTTTTAGCATTTTTAGTCACATTTCAGCTTTTTACTTGTTTTTCACTAATTTTTTTATGCATAATCACACATTGACACTTCATTTTGCATCAAAACCCTTAACTACACTCACCCCCATTGACACAGCTAACATGACAAACATCATGCAAACACTTAGCACCATTTGACATTACATTTTGTAAGTCCCTGTTCAATCGACAAGATCATACTAGGCACCTCACCTCTATCTCCAGTAGGCCCTCATGTGGACTTAGGGTTAAAGTTGTGTGCCTACAAACGTCTTAGTGTTCCATTCCAATTGTCAATGTTTTTGGTCACTATAATTTTTTGGTCCTAGAAGGAGGGTCAATCCATTTTTCTCTTTCAAACATCATTGGTCATTATCTCACGTGATCTCTACATCACCATTGCTAGCACTAAGCTAATGTAGATGCAACACCCCTATGGACCTACCATGTTTAGTAGTAGCCTGATCTTAGGCCGGTGTAGGCATTATCTACCAACCAGTTGATGTAGATTGGACCCTATCATTAATTCCACTGGAATCATGCATAGTAGCCCCAAAGCATCCCTTCCTACACTTAGCTAAATTTTGGGCTCTTAGTAGAAAGCATAGTTAGCTATTAGTGTAGAGAGAACAATTAGCTCTCAGCATGGAGAGCATAGTCTCTAGACTTAGCCACTTTTCTATGATCTTCAAACTTAGCCATTTTCTCCTGAGTTAGTTAATTTTCTAAATTTTTTAGACTTAGCCATTTTCTACAATTCTTAGAATTTGTTATTTTTCTATCATTCCCAAAGTTAGTCATTTTCATAGTTAACAAAGTTAACCATTTTTCTTTCTTTTATACCATGAATTCTGAACAACCTTTGACGTTAGTCCCAAGCATACTCATTATCCTACCTACTCAATAAGAAAATAGGATTGACCACCCCACTAGTCTTGCCATGATAGAGCCAAGGAAATCCCTTAGGCTACATCACCAAGTTCTTGAGTATACTTTGTTGAATGATGAATAGAACAACTTCATCTATATAAAGATCCAAGTGGGTCTATTTGTAGACCACCTAGATATGGTAGCCAAGAAAGGTTATGAGTTCATCTACTTAAATGGACAAGAGTACGTCCCTTCCTTTGTTGACTTCATCTTGCTCACCAAATCCTATTGGTGGATGCTTTCCCAACTCATCTAAATTAGTGATTTTGATGTAGGGATAGATTATGAGGAACTCCTATAAGAAAATTAGGATGAGTTTGAAGCTTGATATAAGCATGAGGACTCCTTCCCCAACACTTTCTAGTAGACAACCCTTAGTCTAATCCTCTTGTACTCCCACCCACCTATCATCATAAAGATAGTTATAGCTCCAACGTCATCCTCCATGTTAACACCTATAGTGGTGATCCACCAAACGTAGTACCTCCCATGAATATTCCCTTTGTGGTACAACTGCAACCTGCCCAGTCTTCCCTATTAGCAGCAATCATGCCCACTCAACTGTACATTCATACTATGCACACTTTTCAATCACAAACAACTTAGGCATCCTATGTCCTACTTGTCTCATCTACACCTTTAATTGTGGCCCAATCCACACATGCATGGTTTGCCTTGGTAACTATGCTTATAGCGTAGCCTACATAGCAAGCATCTCGTGTGGTCCCACAACTTGCAACCAAGTCATGGATCACACAACTAGCACAACGTGTGGCACAATTGACACAGTCCACTGCCACATACCAAGGCTTGGATCAAGCATTCTAGGTTATCCAAACCTTAATAGAAGAGGTCAAGTGGCTTAAGGCTACCTCCTCCAAAATAGTTCATGTGGTGGACTTTTACCAAGATGATTCCATAAGTCCTACTATTCCACCACTAACTCTTCCAATGGGGATCCCACTTCCTTACTTCACCAAGTACAATAGTGAAGAATATTCTAATGTACAACTGGTGATCTTCTAGTCTAAATGCTTACTACTGTAGGCATGGCCACATGCCATCATATGTGTCTTCACCATGTCACTCACTAGAAATACACTAGATTGGTACTAGTCATTAGCCAAGGCTTCTATCTTCTCTTTGGAGGATCTATTAAGTTAGTTCATAATTCACTTCAAGTATAACTTGAAGCCTAAAATCACCCTTGACCATTTCATTTAAATCAAGTAGCGCCATCTAGAGCCTATGTAAAAATTTATCCAATGATGGAGTGCTTCACTAAATGAAATTCCCAAGTCAATCATAGAGACACATCTACTAGCCATCTTCAAGGATGTAGTTAATGACTTTATTAAGTTAAAACTGTACTATCTAGCCCTACAATCCCTAAGCCAAGCATTTGCCCAATCTAAAAACATATAAGATGTGGCATAAGCCAGCAAGGACCTAGCCTACATGGCCTATATGAACTTACATGTTAAAAAGGACAAGGATAATGACAAACAAACTACAACCATGGAAACTATGGCCAACGAGGCCAAAACAACTAATCCAAAGGCAAAAACTAGGCTGCCCAAGGCCTTGACCAACAACAAAATGGCTAGCCCTAGCACCACAACAACTAACTAGCCTACATCATTAGTTCCCACAATGCAAGTAGCTCTAAGGTCCAACTTTGAGTGTAAGGATCACTTAAAGTATACCTTGCTACCCCTAAAACCTTCAAAACTCCTGGACCAACTGCTCAAGTCTAGATGCATGTAGTGGAAGAAAATGTTCAAGGACACTGGCAAAAGACATGATAGATACTATGAGCTCCAAAGAAATCCCTCGACTATAGCCCTAAATAAGCCTCCAGTCCCTAAAAACTTTAGGCTAGATAGGTTTTGTTACTACCACCAGCTACTTAGGCCCAACACTAACTTTTGCATTACCTTGTAGGATGATCTATAATGGATGATTGATAAAGGCAAGTTGGTGCTTGATGCTACCAATCCAATGAGGTGTCAAAACCAATCCATGAGGGTATATAAAGATCCTCTGAATGAAAATGATGCTCGGTATGTCATCAATGCCATCAGTGTTGATGATAGCCTAGAACTGATGTAGCTACCATTTTTGGTCTACATGCCCTCTACCAACGTAGGGGCCCCCTCGATCTGCATGTTTTTGAGGCCTCCTTTCATCATCAAAGTGCCACCTCAAGTTCCCATGACACCCTTCATTGTCAAGGTTTCCAAGAATGTCGTGATAGCAATAGTTCAACCATCCGTTGTTTTTAGGGTTTCGCAACATGCGGACCCTTCACATACCCAATGTTTGGTGGTGGGTAATGCATTAGTGCATTCTCACCCAAGAGTGAATCCTATAAGCAACACTAACATACCATCTAGATGGAAAACTAGGAGGGCTAATAAGCATCTAGTTGATAGGATGATTAGACAACATTAGGAGAAAAAGTTGCTAGGCTCATCCAAACCAGTCCCCTTATATGTAGTTTCCATGGTTGAAACAACTAAAAAGGCCATCACTAGCAATCTATAATTGAGCATTGAGGCTCCCAAATAGGCTAGGAAAACCAAGCCTAAATCCCCTCCATGAGAGATTCATCTCCTAGGATGCATGGAGGAGGTTAAGGCTAACAAAATGGTAGACATTGGCAACGAATTCCTAGATGCATTGTCCTAGGTTAAGTAGGTGTTAAAGAAAAAAAAGAAAAAACAATGTTGAGCCTGTATGACTTGATTATGACCTCATCTTCCCACCATGAAGCACTAGTCTATACTTGACCTTCATTCCAATCATAGAGGACAACCTAGTAGATGAACACTCCATCCATGCTATGATGTTACCTCCTGCATTGAAGGAATCAAGTTCAACACCCCTTGCATTTTGTGATGATGTAATGAAGGTTGACCCTGAGGAGGGTCAAGTCATCACAACACCCATGTTCATCAAAATACGAATCAGGTAGTGTAAAATATGCATGGTGGATGTCAATAATAGGGCAACAAAAAATGTCATCCCATATGAAACACAGTAGAAATTGTGAATCGGCCTCAGGTGAAGATTTACAATTTGGGTGAAGGCTCGCGATAGAGATCCAGAAGACAAAGTAGGGAAAAGAGGCACACAACATCAAATCTCCAAGTTCCTTACAGATTTCAATCTTACTGTGTTTTCTTTCTTTACGCTACATTACGCAAAATAGCGTAGTGTCACTTAGTGTAACTCTACTTAGCATAGCCCGATATCAGAAGGTAACTTACTTCGGTGGATTTGATGAAGCTTAAAGCCTAAGCAGCATAATATGCGACCTGTCACATATTCGGCTAAGTCTTTTGCTCAGGGCTGAGTTTATGCTCCGTTACGCAAAGCAGAGTAACGAGCTTCAAGAAAGTCAAAGTCAGAGTTCATGGAAGCATAGCAGATTGACTTCTTCCTTTTTGCAGATTGGTCACTTTACGCTCATTACGCTACGCAGCATAGGCAAGCATAAATTTATTGTAAAGTTGACCATTTTACACTCTATTACGCTTTGCGGTGTAAATGAGCATAAAACAGCTTGAATAAACTATTTTCATGTTTTATTACACTCTGCCACGTGACGTAGCGCGAACGAGCGTAATGTAGCCTAAGACTAGCTACGACAATACTAGACATGCACTTGTTATCCACACGCACAATACGCTGATGAGTGTATTGTGCGTAATCATGAGGCAACTTTGGCAAAAGTAGTTGACAGCGTACTTCACCCCTTCTCCCAGAAATGTGACGCTACATAGCCAGTTTCAACGTACAATCGGACAAGTCAATGGTATTTTGAAGGTTTGGGACACATGTCATCAGGGCCATGCCTTCTCCACATGTTGTCGAACTTATAAATACTCTAGTTGGCGAAGAAACAAGGGCTGGCATCTTTGAATTTTGGCAGTTATCACCTTTGAGCAGAGATAGGAGACATCTTTGAGCATTGACAGTAGGAGCGATCAGTCCTTTGGCAAAAAATATAGTTTTTCTCCATTGGCAATCATTGGCAGTTTGAGCA
The DNA here is from genome assembly GCA_015680685.1 of Gnetum montanum. Lineage (NCBI taxonomy): Eukaryota > Viridiplantae > Streptophyta > Gnetopsida > Gnetales > Gnetaceae > Gnetum > Gnetum montanum. The sequence continues at coordinate 328,075 of MNCI01011020.1, read as the reverse complement.
GAGACTACCGAAGGTAGAGGGAACATATCAGAGATCAAGAGATCATCTGGTGCGGTTGGCAAGATCTATTGATCAGAAA
>MNCI01011020.1:285386-327196 GCA_015680685.1 Gnetum montanum | reverse complement strand
AGGAGACATCTTTGAGCATTGACAGTAGGAGCGATCAGTCCTTTGGCAAAAAATATAGTTTTTCTCCATTGGCAATCATTGGCAGTTTGAGCAGAGACTACCGAAGGTAGAGGGAACATATCAGAGATCAAGAGATCATCTGGTGCGGTTGGCAAGATCTATTGATCAGAAATAGTTGATCGATAGAAATTTAGGCTTGACCTTCCTTGCATTCCATCTTTGGCTTACGAGGTAGACCGAACTCCATTCTATACTCCTTGTTGAACAATTTTCTTGTTATTTTGTGTATGGTTCGCACAAGATAAGTGGAGTTTTTTCATTGGAACTTTGTATACAATATACTCAGTTTTCAGGTCAAAGTACAGATCTTGGAATTGCACATTTTTCTTAAATCTGATCCTTCTTGTCGTGTTGACATTGTCATTATTCCAATTTATCTACATTGTTTTCTACTCCTTTTACGATTCATCAAATCAAATTATTTTTTGGAATATCTATAATATTCATCAATTTACTGATTGAGTAAGTCCCTATCTGATCAACAAGACCGTTCAGGGCACCATGGATTTGTTTTCTCCAGCATGGCCCTCGCATGGATTCATGGTTAAGACTATGTACATGGATCTTCATTTGGTATTTTCCAGGTACTGACATTTTCCATTATTACAGTTTTCTGGCACTAGAAGAAGGGCCTGATAAAGCTTTGATCCATATTTTATGGGTAGCCCTATAAGCGATCTATACCCACATCCATAAAAACACAGATGTAATACCTCTAGGGAAGTTTATGAAAAATCGTGAGGTGTAGATTGGTCATAGCAACGATTCCCTTGGAATCCTACAGGGTAGAAAGCCCAATTATAATTCTATTTGGCCATCACCTTTTAGATCCTATCGCTTGCTGTCATTAACCCCTCTAAGAAATGGATTCTGCATATGCAACCACTACTGCTATGATCACCACCAACTCAAGTGCCACATTTGTGAATCCCATCGCCACCACCGGACCAGCTTCTGGTGCCATAGGACCTCAAGGACCGTCATGTCATTCATTGAGATTACAGGGCAAAGACCCTGTATTCACCATCATGACTCCTGAAGAATATAATTTCATCTGCATCAAGATCCAAGAAAATCTTGCCCTTAGCCCAGCCGAGATTGAGGAAAAATGAAATTTTGAGCTTGTCCACAGAGGAGGTCAAGATTTCATCCCTACCGCCTATGATATTATTCCCTTGACTAAACATTATCATGAACTCTTGACCCAACTGGTTATGGCTAGGAGTCAGGCTACACAGTCCATGCTAGAACCTCAGAACAGAGAGGAAGAGGAAGATGAATTTGCAGCCCAGTCTAAACATGTGGATTCATACCATACTCTTAGCCCCCATACATACATAAATCCCTTGTTTCCTCTCACCGGAGAAGTCGCCCATCTCAACTCAGTCACGACCACCCAAACCCACATTCCTGTCATCCCATAGGTCACCACGCAATCATCCGTCTTGCAAGTGCAAATACCATCTCAGAATAACACGGGGGTAGTCTCATCGCCATGTGTAATTAGGATTCTGTCGGTGGTACTTGCGTCCACTGCACCTTATTTCATCTCCCAGGTGCAACCCCATGCCATGCCTACAACCCACCTGGTACAAAATCCAGTGCAAACCTTATCATTGCCCCCCCCCTATAAGGCAACAGATCACCACCACTGTTCAATCGTAGCAATCCGATCAACAGCCTACAGCTGGTCAGTGGATCCCGCCCATCCCACATAATCAATCTGTGTTATACAGTGTGCAACCCTTAGCTGCACCTATCATGCATGTCCCACAAATAAACCCACAACATCCTTATAATTTCCATCCTACACACCTGGCAACAGCCAATCCCTCTACTCAACCCGGTGGGTGGTGGCTTCCACAGGCTGCTCCATCCATGGGGATAGCCCCTGTAGCGTCGCCTGTTAGCCAAACCATTGTGCAATTCCCATTGCCTGGCACAGCTCTTCCTGTCCAACCCCCAGCTCCTCCTGCATAGACTTCTCCATCAACAAGCCTAGATCAAGTGTTTTTACTTATTCAGACCCTCACTAAGGAGGTTAAGAACCTTAAAGCTACTAGCTCTGATACCATACAAATCATGGATTTCTATCAGGATGATCCCATCAGTCCAGTAGTTCCTATGCTGTCGTTGCCCCCAGGGATGTCGTTACCCCATTTTACTAAATATAATGGGGAAGGAGATCCCAATGCTCACCTATTTAGCTTCAAGTCTGAATCCTTGTTGTTATAGCAATGGCCTCATATGTTCATCTGTGTCTTTGTAATGTCTCTGGCAGGGAAAGCTTTGGACTGGTATCGAGCACTCCCTCGCTCTTCCATCTCAACCTTGGAAGAGCTCCTAACACAATTTGTAACTCACTTTAAATACAACTTAAAGTAGGAGGTCACGTTAGATCAACTTATGGAAGTGAAGTAAGATCCTCTTGAACCAGTCCAAAAGTTTATACAGCGATGGAGTGCTACTTTGAATGAAATCCGTGAGCCTATTGCGGAAGCCCATTTTTTGGCTCTCTTCAAAGGAGTAGTCAATGATTTCATCAAGTCTAAGCTATATTACCTTGCCCCTCACTCCTTAAGTCAGGCTTTAGCCTAGACTAAGAGCATCCAAGATGTTGTAGAGGCTATCAAAGACCCAGCATATGTGGCCTATAAAAATGCTAACAATAAGGGTAAGAACAAAGGTAAAGCAACAACAACAACGTTAGTTGTGCTGGCTGAAGGCGCTAAAAACAAGAACAAGAAGGTACCCGTGGCATCCCCCGAGACCACAGCTAGTGCAAGCAGCACCGGTCAAGACACACCAACCCTTGAAAAGCCCCCCCAACCAAAGCCAAACTTTGAGGTTAAAAATTGCTCAAAGTATACATCCTTGCCTATAAAACATTCAGAACTATTGAAACAACTGTTAGGGGTAGGATACATTCAGAATAAGAAGGTATCCAAAGAGGCTCTCTAGTGTCACAAGTGTCATTGTGAACTGCTGAAGAATCCTTCTTTAGCCCTACCTAATGAACCACCAGTTTTGAGGTCTTTTAGGCTAGACCATTTTTGTGACTACCATCAGTTATGTGGTCATGATACCAATTACTGTTGGGCATTGAAAGATGACATTCAATGCATGATTGATGATGGTTCTCTGAAACTAGATGACAGTAGTTCAACTTGTCTTGAAAACCATGCATTGCATGTGTACAAGGACCCGTTAAATGCAAATAACGCACCGTACACAATCAACGTGGTAAGTATGGACAGTGAAAGGAAGGTACTACCTAAACAACCCTTTGTTTTACATGTACCTACCAACTCACTCTAGGGGGCAAGTTTCTCACTGACAACTAGCGGCGTCCTGAGGCCACCATTTGTTTTCCGGGCATCCTCTCCAACTTTAACTCAACCTCGTGCTAACAGTAAAGCCGTAGCCATGTCCGCACCTACCCCTAAGGCACCTTTTATCCTTAGGCTACCAAAACCACTGGCTGCTCCTTTTACGCAGGGGCAAGCTTCTAGCCACCACCATCAATTGCCACCAAACAAAAAAAAGAAAGGAGATGCGTCAGTTAATGCTACCAAAAATAACTCTACGCTAGGCTTTGTTAAGCCCAGGCCCCTGGCCTCTATCCCTACACCTCCACCTCGTGGGCGAGACAAGGGTATAGGAATACAACCACCTCCCCTCAACAGGAAGAAACATAACCCTCCGACTGACATTATTTCGCCTCGGGAGATTCATCTCTTAGGGCGAATGGAAGAAGACAGAGGGAATAAGCCACCCAGCCGAGAAAGGGACCTCCTTGATGCATTTACGCAGGTCAAGTAGGCTCTAACATAGAAGAACACAATGTTGTGCCTCTATGACCTGCTTATGACATTCCAAAAGCATTGTGAGGCTATGTTTTGTATGCTGACATCCATACTAGTGGATGAAGGCTTACCAGTAGAAGAGGAAGCGATACATGCTGTCATGCTTCCTCCCGCTACTGAGCAACCTAAACCAACCCCTTTGACCTTTCACGATAAATCCATCAAATATGATCTAGAGAAAGGTTAAGTAATGACAGAACCCATGTTTATCACCATCTGGATTGGTCAATATCGGATCCGGAGGGTACACATGGATGATGGCACGGCTGCGAATGTCATCCCTTATCCTATACTGGATAAGTTGGGCCTGGTCGATCAGATCAGTCCTACAATGACATCGTGCCTAAAGTCATTCAATGGAGCGTAGATGCAAGTCAAGGGGATGGTGCGTATCAAATTTGTGGTAGGGGATCAATTCCCAACAGATGCCACATTTCTCGTTGTCGAGGAGATGCCTGGTTTCAACCTGATCCTGGGGAGGTCCTGCCTAGCCCAACTAAGGGCAGTTTCGTCACCAATACATCAAGAGATACATCTCCCTTACGTAGGAGGGGAAGTAGTAATACACGGTGATGAAATAACTCCTAGTACTATCAACAACATAGAGGAGGAACAAGGTTCGGAGATCGAGATGCCTGAAGATCAAACTCATGTCTGAACTCCCGAACAAGCTGAAACGAATGATGATAGCCTAGCCTGGGATGACCTACCATTTTAGGGAGATGAAGCTGGTATGGAAGAATCAGGTCACAAATCTCCCTGCCTTTATGCAACACTGAACGTAAAGGCCATCAAGAAACAATTGCGAGTTAGCGATTGATCTGAGTGGCATTTACGCGCATCGTTACACTTCCGCTATTTTTCCGTTTACGCTTATCAAATTTGATTGAAAGTTTTCTTTAATATGCGAACATGTATTTACGCTTTCTTTCTATTACACTATTTATATTCCTTGTTTTACATCATTTACGCTTTTTGACTTTTACAGTCATATTAGCACAGTTACGCAGATATCTACATTTTTATCAATTACACTTCTAGACTTACGCAAATGGTCCACAATGGCCTAAAACTAGCAATGGCCCACAATGGCCTAAAACTAGCAATGGCTTTAAACTAGAAAAGGCCCGCAACGGCCTAAAACTAGCTAATCCGTTTGTATCTTACGCAAACGCTACATGACAGCCCACAATGGCCTTAAACTAGCAATTCCATTCTATAGTCATAATAATGAAACTTATTCAAATCTGTTTATGCTTTGCAACTTCATACCATTCTATAGTCATAATAATGAAACTTAATTAAATAAACATACAAACGGAAGAAATTAAATAAAAACCATAAACAAAATATCGTGACTAATCTTGCCAACACTCATATTGCCATTGTTCAATTTCATAAATAAAATCGTGCGTAAATCACAATTACGCATCCCCCTAGTACCACTGTCACCAGTATCCCTTAGGTCTGCCTCTAAGCCTAACAAATCATCCTCGAGTGGGCTGTCCCTTTTAGAGGCCATTCCTTCATGAGGAATGACATCTTCACAAGGTTTTGGTGCTAACACTGGCTCCCCAAGAGGATGGTCTGCATCATTACCCTCTTCTTCCTGTACTTGCTCCTCATCTTGTTCGTCTTCTTCATCCACTCCTTGTACCTATATATAGTAAATACATCAGTAAAAGCCATGATAGGATAAATCAGAAAATTTGAATTCAATGACACTCAAACTTAATCGCAATGGTCCTCCTTCCGCAGCAAAGGGGAGCTAATCTAAACCGACCCATAGGCACTACATAATTTCATCTTCAGTTAATTTAGACCATACTCCATTCCCCAGATCAGTTCCAGCCTTCACCTTCCCTTTCTCCACACTAGTCCATCGGAGTGGTTCAGGGAAGAAATTAGGGATAGTGGTCTCACCCCCAGGAAGAGGAATTTCTCTCTCTAGGGATGTGCTTACTGTTACCTGCTCTTGGAACTTCTCGAAGGCTTTGGATGCGCCAATAACATCGAGGAATACCAGCAAGGATTGAGCTTCGACAACAGAATCTCAATAGTGATGATGATAAGCGATACTTTCCTGCTTATACACATGCTTATGATCTTTTTCTTTCTACCCCCACTCTTGCACATTTGCACAAAAATCCTTCCAGTCTTGGTTTTTCTGGGCCAAAAGCTCTATTTGCATCCTCTGCTCCACTAATTCTTGACTGGTTTGCACATTGTTCCTGACTGTGGTCCAATAGCAAGTGTAGTCCATAACAACCATACACCAATCCTTTTCACCCATTCCTCACGCCTGCAGGAATTCACATCGTGATTTTAAGTCTTCGACCTCTTTGGTCAGAGACACCCTTTCCTTCTTTGACCTCTGTAGTCTCTTCCAGAGGTCTTCATTGACATTTTGACTCTCCCATAAGGAGCAAGTCGAGCGTAACGCACATTTATGCATTTCCTCATAAATGTTTCTTGGCACGACCGCCCCGTCTGATGAAGGCTCCACTGTGTCCAAGTCAATGGGCTCTATAGGGTCCCATCGAAGGCGAGCTCCTGATAACAAACATTATCAAGCATTAATAAAACATTACAACTATATAATAAAATAAGCATACAATAGCAATAACATACTAGCCACAGGATCGACGTGCTCGAGGTGCCTGATCATATCACTGACAATGCCTTCCATGAAGGCAAACTTGTCAAGAAATTCTCCCCATGCTCTGCTTACAACGATGGACGTGGATGCATCTTGTTCATCTGTAGCGTAATTATGTTAAAATTTCTAATTATTAACAGAATTCTTTAAAAAATTCTAATACACTAATTACCTCTGCCTGATACAGTTGGGAGTGCGCCAACATTTTCTGCCTCCTCTCTCTCATCACGCACAAGGGTTTATGCATCACTAATTCTAACAGTCGAGGCCTCTTATTCCAAAACTGGGGCCCCTTCCCCATGCTGTAATACCACTGCCCCTATTTCAGGGATCAACTACTTCGTAGGTCTCGCTGTTCATGTCACATAACACATCTAAATAATTCAGAATACCCTAAATAAAGTTGCGTAATACAATAATTTCCATGACTTTCACTATGCCTTTACACTTACCAGGCAGAGGTTTACTCCACTGAACTCTGACTTGCATAAGTCTGTCCATGCCACCTGCAGGTTCCACAGGGGCCTTAGTTAGGCGAGGCCTTTTACACTAAACCAAGGTGTCTATAATATCTGCTGCCAAGCGTTTCCCCCGTGAAGTATCGCTGGTGTAGGTGGGAACCACCCCACCTACACTGTCTGGGCCCTGCACTTGAGGCACCACCAAATCCCTTATCATTATAGACAGAGACTCCCTGATTCCCTCTAGAGGATCCTTTCCTTGGGTAGTGCCGAAAATATGGGAAATCCAAGGTTTGAATAGCTGGTCTCGGTCTTACTGCACCTAGACCCCATTCCTCTAGACAACCAAAAATTGAGCAAAACGCCAAAGGCAAGCTATGAAGAAGGTGAAATTCACACTAAAATGAGACTCAAGCTTTTGGCGAAGCCTAATCATTTCAGTTCATAACCCCTCGACAAAATAGCTTGCCTAGTCGAACTGGGTTCCTTCCTCCATCACCTCCCGCATGATACGGGCCTGTTCTATAGTAAAGAACTTCCCCTGTGAGAGTGTTTTGGGGAAAGCACGAGCCCGAAAGAGGGGATAAATAGTCTTGGCGATCTCCAGTTGAATCACTTTACAAGGGATCCCCTTGGTCTCCTTCTTGGTTCCTAGCCACTCCTCCAGCTCCTCCTCAACTTTTCCTCTATGGGAAGACTGTCATATGGGACGCTGAAGAGGTCAGCAAATAGTTGAGCGTCGATGTCAAAGTTTACACACATGTGATGCACGCGCATGCAAAAATGCTCATCCCTCTCGCTAAAGGAGTTAACCAAAGTTAACATTTCGCTAGTAAGGACATCAGGGGTTACGGCTAGAAATAAATGCATTAGCCTCGCTTCCCACAGCTTGGTGACCAATGCAACTGGGGCCGCCACGTGGCCGAGCCAATGTTGTGCCTCCTTAATGTTGCCATAGCGAAAAAGGAGGGTATACACCTCGCGGCCAGAAATCGTGATGGTAATCTCCCAGGATTCCCTGACTGATAACATAAGGCACATGTCAAAGTACCGAAAACTTTGTTATGCAACATTTCAAAAGAGAAAACAAAAACAATATAATATACTATAACTAATAATAACAATGAAACCTCACCAAGTCCAAATGGCAAAGGAAATGGAGGAAGTTTCCTCTGCACGTCCACGATGGTAAGGGGTGGGTCCAAAGTCCATTCTTCATGTAACCACCCAAGGTTCTAACAATTCTTGAAAGAATCAGTGTAAGGGGTGGGATACTCATGAATGTCAAAGGACATCTGCCCCATTACACCAGTGCGTACCTTGCTGGTGGAGGTAAACTCCTTTATCGCTGTTTTGGTCCAAGTCAATGTATCGTTATTGCCTACTAATCCATTTTAGTTAATGAAAAACCTGTATCATATAAAACATTATTATCCTACGCTTCACAAATCAAGACATTAGAAACATATTGACAATACTGCCAGTAAAACAACTTACCCGTCCAAATAATACACTATGTCTGGTGGATTCTGAAAGTAAGTCGAGACATGATGGGCCACGAACAAAGTATTGTATGCATGGTAATAGCTAAAGCTGGCCATTTCCCAAATCCAACTTAAGCACCTCAACCCTCTGACGCTAAGTTCGCGGTCTTGGAGATGACCAGTATCGATAGCCCCGTCTGTCAAGAAAGCCAGGATGCCCTACGTAGAACCCACTTACAGGTATTCCAAAATAGCGCCAGCCACATCCCTCAATAGATGCGACCACACAATAATACTTTAGTTACGCAGAAAAAACTGCAGAAACTCTAGCACACCCTTTCGAAACCATATAGCCCTCCCCTGCAACTGAGTCTGAGGGGGAGGAACATTGGGTACGATAGGGTTTATACAATATAAAACCTCAACTATATCCAAAACGATTAGGATAGGTTTCAACATGATACTGTACAAAAAACAAACGCGTTACCGCCTAGATCTTGATTTGCATGCTTAAACTATAGGAAAATTTACAAAATTACGCTCTAGCCATATAGCCGAAATCATCAAAACCCTTGTCATAATACAAGGTCTATCTCAAACAACGGCGATAGATGTAATACTATTGTAAACCATCATTTTAACACGAGGTCTACAACCTAAAACTCTAATTTACAAAGATGACGTAAAAAGAATAAACACAAAAAGAAAAAAAAGAACAAAAACGTATAACAAGAAGCAATATGAGTAAGTAAGGGATGGCCTACCAATTCAGGGGAGTGACATCCATCACTTCTACCAAGGCCTGCAAAGCACGTTGCAGGCTCCCCTATACTTCGTCGATTTTAGCCAACTTGGTATTCTTTCCTCTAACTTTCAGCTCCATTGTTGTAGTCCTAAACACCTTCACACCTCAACACCTTCACGAATAACGCGTTGCAATTTTTCGCTCTTTCTCTTTCTCTCTGTGACAGCCAAGAATTCAAATTTGTGATAGCCAATAGCCTATTCTCGATAAGAACTGCCTATTTATATGTAAAATTAACTGACTTGATGCCCGATTTAAGCGAGACTTTCCCAAATACTGATGAGCTGGAACCCGAAAATCAAGGCATTAATTGCGACAAATATCACATGCATTACGATTTGAAATGACCTTAAACTATCGCTTCTTATCTCCTCGTAATTAGGTCACATTAATTACAGGCTATTCACAATGTTCAAAATTCAGTTAGCTTCTCACGCTCAGAGACGTCACATCACATCCTTTTTCTTTTAGACTAAACCAAGCGTTATTTGTTAAATACTTATAGCATCCAACTTAGCACCTTTCTAATTACTTTCATATTTGACAATTTTGCAGGACAATTGACAAATGGATGAAAATTTTTCTAGGCTCCTAGTTTTAACAAGTCCACATGAGGAAATTATTAGACAACTTGATCCCATATTAGTAGAGACTAACCTTGCCCTCAATGACGGAACCATAGCCACATCAGAAACATCTTTAAACTGGCTAGAACAATTGATGCGCACGCTAGATCTGGAAGCGGGAGATGTAATCGAAGACCCCCTTAACAAGGTCTCTATGGTTACGCATAGAGGTGAGACTAAAAATCTTAAGGTTAGATCCTTACTAGACCAGAAGACACATGACAACATAAGACAGGTCCTCCAGAACAACATCATGGTGTTCGCATGGTCATACGAAGATATGCCGGGATTAGACCCAAGGTTAATACAACACAACATAATCCTAGATCCCCATATCAAAGCAGTTAGACAGAAAGCACGAAAGATTAAGACAGAAGTCGTGCAAGCAGTACATGATGAGATCACTTAACGGTACCAGGCTAGTTTTATTTGCGCCATCGATTACTCAGACTGGGTATCTAACATTGTAGTTGTTCCTGAAAAGACCAGACGGATATGCATTTGCATAGACTTCCAAGACTTGAACAAAGCTACAATCAAAGATAATTTCCCATTACCGAGTATTGACCAACTAATTAATACAACCGCTGCACATGCACTTTTATCCTTCATGGATGGCTTCTCAGGCTACAATCAAATACGCATCAACCCAGAACACTAGCTAACAACCACCTTCATGACACCCTCAAGGACCTTTTTCTATACCATGATTCCTTTTGGGTTAAAAAATGCTGGAGCTATGTATCAATGAGCTATGACATACATATTTAGTGATTATCTCCTAGGGAGACTGAATGATTATGTTGACGATATAGCTGTTAAGTCTATAAGGTCAGAAGATCATTCGGAGGATCTAAAGTTAGTCCTTAAAAGATGCTCTAAATATGACCTCTGGCTCAATCCAAAGAAATGTGTATTCAGAGTCAAAACTGGATGCATGCTGGGGTTTATGGTATCAAAAATTGGTATACGAGTAGACCACTAATAAAGTCAAAGCCATTGTTGAATTGACACCCCCTACAAATCTCAAGCAATTATGCGGATTGCAAGGGAGATTGCAATTTATCAGGCGGTTCATTTCGAGACTAACAAATATGTTACACCCTATGCAGCACTTGCTCAAAAAGCGAGTTAATTTTGAATGGATAGAATATTGTCAGCGTGCGCTTGATAGCTTGAAACAAGAGCTTCAATGCTTGCCAACAGTTTTCCCACTGCAAAAGGATCAACCATTTTACATTTACCTCGTAACATCAGATGTAGCCTTAGCTGCATTACTCTGTCAAAAGAGGGATGATGGGTTAGAAGTACCCATCTACTACTTGAGTCATGCTCTATGTGCATATGAAACGAGGTACAACGAAGCAGAGCATAATTGGTTAGCATTAGTGTTTACGTTCAAAAAGTGCAGACACTATCTTTTTCGTAGTCAGGTCAACATAATATGAAAAAATAACATCCTTAGGGCTATTACGAATAATCTGTATGAAAGTAGTAAAATAGCTCGTTGGAAAGCTATCATGACAGAATTTGATTTGCGTTATATTGGTCAATCTTCTACGAAAGGGCAAGTGATAGCTGACCAATTAATAACCTCACCCATTGACAGTCAGGCAACCATAGAGCCTAAATTCTCAGATGAGCATGTACATAGTTTAAGCCCTGTCTTAACAGGCCCCGAAGCCATGTTATATTTTGATGGAGCTTCAACCACTAGAGACGGCAGTGCCACCATAGTCATTACACTATCACCTAAGGATGTGCGTCTCCACGCTTACCGCTTGACCTTTCCCTGTACGAACAATGTGGCAGAGTGCGAGGGACTCCTCAGGGGATTATTAACAACTAAAGAGATTGATATTTGACACCTTGCAATTAGGGGCAATTCGATGCTTATTATAAATCAAATCATAGGATTCTACACCTGCAAAGCTATACATTTACAGCCCTACTGTGATATGGCTAAAGATCTTCTAAAGCAGTTCACAAAAATCGATGTCCAACATGTGCCCCGAAACGATAACACACTAGCTGATGCACTGGCTACATTAGCTTTAAACATGTCATCACACCTATTTGACACTTGTCCTACATTAATAATAGATTGTACAGGTCCTATCATTTAGGTGGTGCAAATATCTTTACTGCTTGAGGATAGAACGCCAGAGTGGTACGACAACATTAAAACTTACCTCTTGTATGGTGAACCACTACACGAGTTAGCACGCACATAGAAAGATGCTATTCGCATGCAAGCTAGGTAGTATGTCATCATAGGAGATAGTACCCTCTATAGATGCTCTTTTCATGGAGTACTGCTTACTTGCATCAACAAAGACTAGGCACAATGCATAGTAGGCGAAGTCCATGAGGGATTATGCGAAGGACACGTAGTGCCACGAGCCATGGGCTCTAAAATCTGTCGCTTAGGGTATTATCGGTCGTACATGGAAAAATATTATCTTACAAAGGTCAAAAAATGCGACACGTATCAACATTACGCGAACCTTATACACATGTCGCCTACAGAACTACACATGACTCAGATAACATGGCCCTTTCAACGATGGTGATTAGACATTATAGGGCCTATCACACCTAAGTCTTCCATAGGTCATAGCTTCATAATCACCACCATCATGTACTTCATGAAGTGGGTAGAAGCCATCCCTTTGCAAAAGATCACATCACAACAGATCTATCACTTCATTCTAGATAACATTGTAACCAGATTTGGCCTCTGATGACTATAGTGATCGACAATGGGCCATAGTTTAGCAGTCTGGAAACCAAATTATTTTGTGACAATCTTGGCATCAAACAATCTTTTTCCTTGCCTTATTACCCACAAGCCAATGGTCAAGCTGAAGCGACAAACAAGGTCATTATCAACTTACTCAAGAAAATGCTCAATAGCAACAAGAGACGGTGGCATGAAAAGATCCTTTATGTGCTATGGGCGTATCGTACCACATGCAGAATAGCTACAGACAGTACGCCCTATAGCCTAGTCTATGGATCCGAGGTGGTGCTACCCCTCGAATTACAAGTTCCTTCTCTACAAATGGTCCTCACCATGATTATAAATGAGGCTCAACACACTGAGTCTCGGATCATGGATTTGGATTCAGTAGAGGAGAAGCGAATACAGATGCTTGATACCATTGAAAAGTATCAAGATAGGCAGAGGCAGAAGCACCATCACAATCTTCAACAATGTCCTATCAAGAAGGGAGATTTGGTTCTCGAGGCCATTCGTGAACCAGTAGCCAAGTTCTCTGCAAATTGGGATGGCCCTTTCTTGGTAGCTGATGTGTATGGCAATGGCACATTCAAGCTAGTAGATATCAACGACAATGAGTTACCGAATCCCATGAATCATATATATCTAAAGTGGTACTACATTTAGCTGCATATCCAGTGTTAACATCAAGCATGGCAACAATCATCTGCTACGATGTTAAACTGGTAACAATCGTCCGCTACGACGTGAAACTGGCACTCTCCTCACGCTCCGCCACGATGCTAAACTGGCAACAATCATCCGCTACGACATAAAATTGGCATTTCTTGCATGCGTCTACCATGATGCTAAACTGGCAACAATCGTCTACCACGACATAAAACTAGCAAGTTGTAACCGTCTGCTACGACATAAAACTAGCAGTGTTGTACAAGTCCACCAAGACGTGAAACTGGTATTTCCTGCACACATCTTCCACGATGCTAAACTGGCGCCAGCTATCTGCCAGGACATAAAACTGGCATAGGTGAGTGTCTGTCTGCTGAGACGTATAACTAGCATAGATCTATCCCTAGGTCACGACATGAAACTGGCATCCATAGCACGGTCTGTTGAGACCATAAATCAGCTCTACCACTGTCCGCTACGACATAAAACTAGCATTTTTTAGTTCTCCCAAATTTTAAACTGGGACCATGGTCTGCTGGGACATAAAACCAGCAACGACAGTCTATCAGGACTTAAAACTAGGACCTACAGACCGCCATCATGCAAATCAAGCGAGTGTAATCATCTCCATGTGGCTGCACAACAAATGGGGTGGGATGTTAAGACATTCCTAGCATCGTGACCTCACAAGCATTCTGTTGATTCCTCGGATGTGCTGAAAGGCATACTACTGACCCCTCGGAGATGTTGTCACTGCCCCCACTGTAGCGATGGTAGCTCTGAGAGTTTAGTTTTATTGAACAGAGCCCCAAAGGAATTCTCATCAAAAACAACCTTGGGGATCTCCGCTCATCATCACTATCAGGCTCTGGCTTCACAGATTCACCTAGCTGGTTCTTTGCGTAACAAGTCGGGTGTGATGAGTTTGATAATCTTTGGCGACGATATGCTAGGCCGAGCATCAACGATGAAGACCCTGGCCTCATGCTACAGTTCCTTCTTCACGGCGTACTCACTGTCTCACCCTAAACGGTACTTGTTTCAACAACCTCTCTGATAATTCAACTGAGCAATGGTGTCCTCTATCTTCTTCTTTGGTTATAGGTTACTTGTTATGAAGATGTCATTCAAAGGTGCGTTCATCTGACCGGTGAAATACAGACAGTGTTTTGAGATGGTTGCCTAGGTTAGCCTATCCACTCAGGAGTGCATCCCTGTTTTCACCATAATCCTGCCTCTAGTTCTTTCTTCTCTACATCTCCACCATCTGTTTTCTTTACGCAAAACGTACATACGCAGCATACGCTTTCCGCATCTGCATTACAATCAAGTCCATGAACTGACATAACGCAACTTGCCTGTTGGATGCAAAAAGAAAACAAAACTACAAAATGGACAAAACACAAGTCATCTAGGCCACGCAGACACAACACAATTCTTCTAGGCAAGCCCCTTCATCTACAAAATGACAGCATAACTCCATGCAAACGTAATCGCAGGAGAAAGCCTAAGTGCTTATGCGTGAAAAAACTATATTCACACATTTGTGTCTTCCCCGAACCTCACTTGAGTCTTCCCCCAACCTCTTTCCCCTCACCTCTATAAGAATTTCCTACCATACCATTTTATCTCCCATTTCCCTCATTTCTGCACAAATGCTTTGACAAGGTGACACTTAAGTAGCCATTGGAGAATTCTGTTGGTACTTTTACCTATATGGTGTTTCGTATTCTTTGTCGACGTCTTTCGGGCAAGCCCTCTAAACGTCAACAAAGAGGGGCCATTAAAACACCGTAGAAATTGCGAATCAGCCTCAGGCGAAGATTCACAATTCGGGCAAAGGTTCGCGACAGAAATCCAGAAGACAAAGCAGGGCAAAGAGGTGTGCAATATCAAATCTCCAAGATCCTTACAGATTTCAATCTTACTGTGTTTTCTTTCTTTACGCTACATTATGTAAAATAGCATAGTGTCACTTAGCGTAACTCTACTTAGCATAGCCCGATATCATAAGGTAACTTACTTCGGTGGATTTGATGAAGCTTAAAGCCTAAGCAGCGTAATATGCGACTTGTCACATATTCGGCTAAGTCTTTTGCTTAGGGCTGAGTTTACGCTCCGTTACGAAAAGCAGAGTAACAAGCTTCAAGAAAGTCAAAGTCAGAGTCCATGGAAGCGCAACAGATTAACTTCTTCCTTTTTGCAGATTGGTCGCTTTACGCTCATTACACTACGCACTGTAGGCAAGCATAAATTTATTGTAAATTTGACCATTTTACGCTCTATTACACTTTGCGGCATAAATGAGCGTAAAATACATTAAATCAATTATTTTCATGTTTTATTACACTCTGCCACACGATGCAGCATGAATGAGCGTAATGTAGCCTAAGACCAGCTAGGAAAATACCAGACACACACCTGTTATCCACACGCACAATACGCTGATGAGCGTATTGTGCGTAATCATGAGGCGACTTTGGCAAAAGTGGTTGATAGCGTACTTCGCCCCTTCTCCCAGAAATGTGATGCGACATAGTCAGTTTCAACATACAATTGGACAAGTCAATGGTATTTTGAAGGTTTAGGACATGTGTCATCAGGGCCATGCCTTCTCCAAATGTTGTCAGACTTATAAATACTCCAGTTGGTGAAGAAACAAGGGTTGGCATCTTTGAATTTTGGTAGTTATCACCTTTGAGCAGAGACAGGAGACATCTTTGAGCATTGACAACAGGAGTGATCAGTCCTTTGGTGAAAAATATAGTTCTCTTCATTGGAAATCATTGGGAATTTGAGCAAAGAATACCGAAGGCAGAGGGAACAAATCAGAGATCAAGAGATCATCTGGTGCGGTTGGCAAGATCTATTGATCAGAAATAGTTGATCGATAGACATTCAGGCTTAACCTTCCTTGCATCCCATCTTTTGCTTACAAGGTAGACTGAACTCCATTCTATACTCCTTGTTAAACATTTTTCTTATTATTTTGTGTATGCTTCGCACAAGATAAGCAGAGCTTTTCCATTGGAACTTTGTATACAATATACTCAGTTTTTGGGTCAAAGTACAGATCTTGGAATTGCGCATTTTTCTTAAATCTGATCCTTCTTGTCATGTTGACTTTGTCGTTATTCCAATTTATCTACATTGTATTCTACTCCTTTTATGATTCATTGAATCAAATTATTTCACGGAATATCTATAATATTCATCAATTTACTGATTGAGTAAGTCCCTATTTGATCGACAAGACCGTTTAGGGCACCGCAGATTTGTTTTCTCCAGCACGGCCCTCGCACGGATAGGTGGTTAAGATTGTGTACACAGATCTTCATTTGGTATTTTCCAACTATTGAAATTTTTTGTCATTACACCATACATCGTCGTTGACAAACTAGGCCTTGGTGACTAGATTAAATCAATAAAAACAACATGCCTAAAGTCCTTCAATGGGACATGTGTTCTTGTTAGAGGAACTATGATGATAACTTTTGTGGTAGGGGAAGAATTACCCACTACTATTAAATTCATCATTGTAAAGAAAATTCCAGGCTTCAACCTAATATTGGATAGGCCTTGGCTAGACCAATTACGAGCTATCTCCTCTCCCATCCACCAAGAAATTCACCTTTCATGGTGATAATGTAGTCCCCTTGTTTATTAACAACATAGACACAGAGAAATGGTCAGAGGCATAGTTCCTCGATGACGTATCTGTAGTAAAGGATGATAGTGAAACACATGAGGTAGATCCATCCAACCAAGAAAAAGAAACTAGCAACCTACCAGAGGACACCCTATGGGCTGAGTTGCCCTTCAACATTGCAAGAAAAGGTCAAGGGGAATACCACATAGTACAGTCTAGGGCTTATGCACCTTCCAATCCACAACGGGTTAGGATGTAACTGCATGACTAAGGCATCTCTATAGCGACCAAAAAAGTCGATGGCTGGAATAATGCCAAGGTCGATGGACACAACAGTTCTGACCCCATGCCCGCGGGAGGGCGGTGCTAGATGTATGCGAACACGGGGTGCCCTGAACGGTCTAGTTGATTAGATAGGGACTTATGTCAGCATCAATATAGCCTTTTGCAATATAAACTGTATGAGTTGCGGGGTGGTGCTTGCAGTGGAAAAAGAAAGGGACTAAAAATGCAACGACGATGCGAAATAATAAATAAACGTAAGTGCGACAATGATATGAGATGATGCTTGAAGGTAAACAAAACTTAAAGTAATATAAGGAAGCCAGACAGTAAATAAGAAGTAATATAAGGTACAGTTAGGGACATGCACCGCTTTAGAGCTATAAATCTATCTGGTCAGGGAGT
Source organism: Gnetum montanum (assembly GCA_015680685.1). Lineage (NCBI taxonomy): Eukaryota > Viridiplantae > Streptophyta > Gnetopsida > Gnetales > Gnetaceae > Gnetum > Gnetum montanum. Next base: position 309,487 of record MNCI01011020.1, on the reverse strand, counting down.
GGCACAGTTAGTTTCATGACGTGACAAAGTGTAGAAAGTCCCAGGGGTGACCAAAGCATACCGGGGAATAGAAAAATAGTTGTGCCCTTGGGCATAGACTCTGCGTACATACAATGCTGGCAAGATCCCACCAAGGTGGTAGGATGAGACCCTCCCCCAAACTTTTCACCAGCCGAGAGAGGTTCTTTTTTATAGATTGCTGGTCTCCCCTTTTCTCTTTTCTTAATGTAAGATTGCAAGTATTCCTTTTTCTCTTCTTCTCCTTTTTTTATTTTTTTTGGTGTCTAGACCAGCCCTCTTTTGCATGATATTTGATGGGCTATTTATAGTATGGAAGGTAGGCAAATGTGACCATTTGAATATTATATGTTGCAGACCTCTGCCTCCTCACTGGTGCTACCTAAGCCATTTGTAACTATTGGGCTTGCCAGATTGTTGCGATGCAAGCAATAACTGCGATCCTACTTCATCATGACTATGTTGGCAGCCCCTAGAGGCATGTGCCAATAGCTTGATTGAGGTGGTGTGCATTGATGTCGCACAACCACCTTCATGTGACACTATATTTTGTGATGTGACTTGCTTAGCGTGACGTAGCCTCTTACTGCGTGTCTCGCTATATGTCATGTATTTGTTACATGATGGTACGCTACGTAGCGTAGCGACTAGCGTTGATTGCAGTAGCTTCATTGATCTACAAATCATTCTCCTAAGATGAAAGTTTTGCACACTTTACTGATTTCACCTTTTGAACTACCTTATGCCCCTTTTCATAGGATTGCTGCGCCATGTAGCTCAGTGTAGCGTAGCAGCAGACATGGTCTGCTGCTTCCTTACAAAAAGAGAGGTCACTACAGAACTTGAAGTTGGGCGAGGGAAGCAGACAGTGAAGTTGTTGCTATGTTAAACCATATGATAGTGAGTATCATAACATCCTGTTTCACCATTATTTCCTAAGGCTTGCTACGCCACACATCGTAGCGTAGCACGCTTTATGAATTTAGAAAACTTGCTGAACTGCTTCTCCCGTGCACCTAGATGACTGTTGCTAATTCTGGACATCATTTCTAAGTAGGCTGCCAGCTGTTCAGACTACTTTGACGGGCGGGTGAGTTGATGCGAAACTCACCCATGCCTAAAGTAGAAAATTTAACGAACTGGCCATCCTGGACTCAGAACTTTCTTTTCCCGGTGGACTGCCATGATGCTTGTGTAGACTACAAGACCCTAGTGAAGCTAGGATGACTCCACATTTTCTTTTAGGGTGTTTCATTGGCCCCTCTTTGTCAACGTCTCGAGAATAGGTTCAATGGATGTCGGCAAAGAATACGAAACATCATAGCGGGTGAAATGTTGAGGCTATCGCTTAGTGAGTACTAAGACAATGCTTGGCCATGCTCAAGGATGCTACATTGATGTCGCAGAGGTTAAGGCAGAGAGTAGAGATGATGTTTAGCTGAGTCTCCTGTTGGAGTGCTCTGATAGGCTCATTTGCATTTTCATCTCTAACTGGCGCTGTTCTTCAACCTCTCGCAGGAAGGTGTCCCCTCCATAGGATGAGCTATATTACATCCACTGAGAGTCTTGACCTGCCTATCGGAGCCTTCCACACGACGAGCTGTGTTACATGTGTGCTGGAATTTGCATTCTCAAACAGCCATGCTAGTCAAGGTAGTTGCTTTACAACGCTGTAGCCTTTGTTGTTGTAGGAGGATGTTCCTGCAAGGACGATGTTTTATGGGCTACTGGCATTATTGTTATCCTTGGGCACCATTGTTGGTGTGAGATGTCCAAAGCATGGAGGCCAGTAGTAGTCCTAGCATTAGCCCATGGAGGGAGCTATTCCCCAGGGCATGGGGGGCACAGATGCATCAGGATCCCCACCAAAGACATGCACGCTGAGTTCAACTATGGGATCAGCTACCACATAGCCGAACATTGCGCAAGTCTCAACCTTGGCAGGGAATGGAAGTGCAACAATATTATAGCTAGGCCACAATACTATCAACACCTCAGAAGTAAGAATGGGCCTGGAAGCTACTATCAGGGTAGTGGGCCATAGCGATGGTAGGTTCGGAGGGCCCATGTGACATCGTACGATGTCTTCGAAGGGTCAACATGACACCAAAGATGGTGATGCGCACACCCCGGACCACGTCTTTCTTGCATCGGGAACTGCATCATGAAGTGGCAATGTCCAACCTACATGCCAGTATCATGCCCTTTCATTCGATGTATATTTGGTGACGATGCCTGATTAGGATGTGACATGATCCAAGTTTAAGGTCTTGGTAGACTGGATGCTAGTTTAGGGTCCCAACAAACCGCTACGCTGGTTTGAGGTCCCAGCAAACCGTACATGCTAGTTTTACATCGTGGTAGACGCGCGATGCCAGTTTATAGTCATAGTGGACTAACAGTGCCAGTTTTACACCATGGCGGACCATCGCTACTAGTTTACCATCATAGTGGATGTTGTTTGGTGTTGCTAGTTTATCGTCATTGCATATGCTGACCGGCACGGCTGCTAGTTTATAATCGTAGTGGATGGTATTAGATGCGACTACCAGTTTATCATCGTAGAAGATAGTGTTTGATGTTGCCATTGCACCCTAGACGTAGTATGGCTTGAGATGCATGTGGTTCACCAGGTTGGCAAATTCGTTGCCATCCATGTCTGCCAGTTTGAAAGCTCCATTCTTGAAGGCTTCAATGACCATGTAAGGCCCTTCCTAGTTGGTTGAGAATTTACTCACATGCTTACGAATGTCTTTGAGGACAAGATCTCCCTTCTGTACTGGTCATCAATGTTGGTCTGCACAGTGCTTTTGCCATTGTCTGTCTTGATAGCGCTCGATCTGTCTTAGTGTCTGCACGCGTTCCTCCTCCACTAAGTTGAGGTCGATGGCTCGTGATTCATTATTCTGGGCTTCACTCATGACGTTGGACAGGATCATCCAGAGTGAGGGTACCTGTAACTCAAGAGGCAACACAACTTTAGATCCGTAAATGAGATTGTAAGGGGTCTTACTTGTAGCGGTTCTGCAAGTTGTTCGATAGGCTCATAGGACATAGTGTATCTTCTCATGCCACCGCCTCTTGCTGTTGCTAAGCATTCACTTTAGCAAGTTGATGATGGAATTATTTGTAGCCTCTACCTGTCTATTTGCTTGCGGGTAGTAGGGGGAAGAAAATGATTATTTAATGCCTAGGTTACTGCAGAAGGCCCGAGCTTCTTTACTACTAAACTATGGTCCATTGTTGGTCACAATGGTTATTAGAAACCTAAACCTAGTCACTATGTTATTGAGGATGAAGTGGAAAATTTGCTGGGACGTTGATTTCCTCAGAGGAATAGTTTCCACCCATTTAGTAAAATACTCTATGACGGCAATAATGAAGCTATGCCCTATGGAATATTTAGGTGTGATGGGCCCTATGAGGTCTAGTCCCCATCGTTGGAAAGGCCACATAATTTGCATAAGGTGTAGGTCTGTAGGCATTATGTGTATAAGATTTTCATATTTCTAACATGTGTCACATGTCTTGACTTTAGACAAGTAGTCGCACTCCATGTAAGGCCAGTAATACCCTAAGCGTCTGATTTTCACTACCATAGCCCTAGGTGTGATGTGCCCACTGCACAGCCCTTCATGAATCTCATTAACTACCTTTTGTGCTTGCTCACCACCCACGCACACTAGAAATATCCCATCGTAGGACTGCCAGCATAGGACGTCACTTCTCATGAGCATGTATTGTCGGGCACGGTTGCGGGTTGCATCTCTCTAGCCTGATGTCAATCCACCTGGGAGTTCGCCATGTTGTAAATATGCTTTAATGTTATCATACCATTCCGGGGTGTCTGCAGCATCGATAGAGGCCACGTGTTTCATTCGAGTGATAGGTTCTACGCATTCTATGATCGCAGTGGGCAGGTTTGCCAAGGACTGCGATGGGATGTTTAATGTGAGGGTAGCAAAGGCGTCTGCTATGCCGTTCTCATTACATGGCACATGTTGCACTTCAGTGTTCACGAATTGTTTCAATAAGATCTTTGCTAGGTCACAGTAGGGTTGTAGATGTGTAGCCTTGTAGGCATAAGGTTTGGTGACTTGATTCACAACTAGCTGTGAATCTCTCCAGATCACCAGGTGTTGTACATGTAGTGCATGGGTGGTTAAGAGGCCTCTGAGTAGCCCCTCATGTTCCACCACGTTGTTAGTGCATGGGAATACAAAGCAAGAAGTAGATGGGTGCATCTCCCTAGAAGGGAAGGTGATTATGACAGCGGCACTACCTCCTCACGTGGTTGAGATGTCGTTGAAGTGTAAGGTAGCCTCAAAATGTGGTGGGACAATGGTGACATCGCTTATGTATTTGTCTGGGAACTCGGGGTCGATGACTACCTGGTCATCGAGTAGCGAGGCTATGAGTTGGGTTGCTATGGCTTGGCCTTTTGTTGACGATTGGCTCACATAGCGTAGATCAAATTCTGTAGTTATGGCCTTCCATTGGGTATCTTGCTATCTTCGTACAAGTTATCGGTGATAGCCTAGAGTACATTGCTTTTGCAAATGATGTTGGTTGTGCTACGGAATAGGTAGTGCCGCCACCCTTTTAGCACAAATACTAAGGCTACGCAACTCTTTTCCACCTCATTATATTTTTTCTCATATGATATTAATGTGTGGCTTAGGTAATACATTGGTATCTTAGAGCCATCGTCCCACTTCTGACATAGCAGTGCCGCTATGGATGCGTCAAAGGTGGCGAGGTATATGAAGAAAGGCTTGTCCCTCTGCGGCGGGTGTACTGTTGGTAGGTGGGAGAGTTCTTTCTTCAGGTTGTTGAAGGCTTGTTGACATTGGACTGTCCACTTGAAGTCAACCCATTTTTTCATAAGATGTTGCATGGGGTTTAACTTGTTGGTCAGTCTTGCTATGAACCTTCGAATGAATTGCACTAATTTTACACATGCTCACCTCTTTTTACACTAATTTTAGGACGAAAGGCTGGCTGGACAAGGAGTGGAGGGAACCCTTTAAGCAAGTTACGCTCGAAGCAATCTTAGCAGCTGAACTTCCAATATTCCCTTCACCATATAGGCCTGGTGGGTTAACGAGTGAGTGTCATTTTTTTCTTTTTTTACGTATGCTTTGCGATTATTACCACAGGAGTGAAGAAGCCTCGCGAAGTGATGGTGGTGACTACCAGAGGGCAAAGGGGAAACATCTACTTCAAATACGATGAGGTATTAGCAAGCTAGAGCTAGTTGGAACAAGATCCTCCATGCCCCTTGCTTAGAAGAATTTAGATGACCAGGCTTATGGATTTATTTATGACACCGAATCCGGGCATTCCTACTACTGAGATGCTTTCCCCGGTCAACTCCTTTTCTAGGTAGGCGACTGGATTTTGCACATACGTGCAGGATGTGCTGGTGGTCATTGACATCAATGAATAGCTATTCGTAGATTTGTTCAGCGTTCCTAATGATGGTGCCAATGTGATGTCGAAGGGTAAGCAGGAGTTGACCCTCCATAAGCAGCATATTGAAGAGTGGCTGAGGCTCACCAAGTAGTGGAAAGGGTTCCCTATGGAAAAGCTTAAGGACGGTCCTACCATGAGGATATACCTGGTGTTTCATGCTCATGCATTCCCTTATCTACTTACCTAAGGAAAGGACTTGGGGCTTGGGTAGGCTTGGATAATGTGGGAGGTCATGGAGGAAGGAGCCTGTTATAACTGGGCCGAATTCCTGTGCAGTGGCTTGCAGGGTGAGATTTTGGGGCTTTGTGAGCAAATGAGATCCCATTCTAATATACACTATGCCTTCTATATTGGCTATTTCAAGCACTTTGCAGAGTTCCTGGTAGTCTAGGAGGATGGGTTCTGGTCCGAGGTGGATCGTGAACAGATCCCGAAGCCGTGGATTCGACAGGTCTTTTGGACCATGCAAGCCCATTCATTCTCTGTAATGACTAAAGGTCTGATGATTCATAGTGCTTGTGGCTAGGACAACATAGGGGAGACCCCTCTACCATACTTAGCAATGCGACCCATGGTCATCGTCTTATGGCTGAGGCCGTCCCTGTGGAGTTGCAGAGAAAGAGACCTCCCCTTGCTAGGGAAAGCCCTCGTGAAGAGGAGCGACGACTATGGTTCAAGTTGCAATGAACGCAACCCCCCATTGGTGAGCATTTAGAATGCTAACTATTTCATGCTTAGCTAAGTGGTGTTTGGTGGCATGGTATCAGTTTTGAGTAAATCAACTTTGATTTATTGTGTGTATACCTTTTGTGAACAGCAGAAGAAGAAGGTGACAAGGAAGTATTGGTCCTTAGACCTGGGGTAACAAATAGAGACACGAGGGGCCCAGCTTTGGAAGAGAGGGCCCCAGCTAGAGATAGTGGGGGACTTGTCCTTGGGGCAGGGGCTCTTGTCATTAGGGAGCCTCTTCTAGCCGATGCAGAGGTCTCTTCCCAAAATAAAAATGATGCTGCCCTCCTGAAAGGAGAAGCATCAACGGTTGAGGTAGGGGTTCCTATGGACCTAGCTAGGCCTTCTACAGAACCTACTATGATTGTCTTGCACCAGCATGATGCGAGGTAACAACTGAATACTGGTGAGTTTAGGCTTTGGATGTGTCCTACCGTAGTCCACTTCAGCTATTATTTTCATGCTAAATTACATAGCAGGTGCTACTGATGATGTATCAGAACCTTCTCAGCCCTGGACAGAGCCGTGGGCTAAAATTCTTGACAAGTTTACATTTGTTCAGGTGCTAGTTGATGACATGATCAAATGCCTTCAATAGGAGGACCCTTGTGCAGGTAAGCGGGAGTGTTAATAGCCCCTATGTTGCTACGCTACAACTCTAAATGTATTGATTTATGTTATGTTGATGTGATTGATATACTTTATTCAGCTTCTCGGCTCAAATGGGACCCGGCCCGACCTATGGAAATTGGCATAGTGCCCACACTTTCTTCTGACGTAACTAAAGTACCTCATTGCATATTTGAAGAGGCTTACAAATGTGTTTTGCATTCGGTGTGCTCCCTATGGGAATGTCGATGTATCAAAGAGAAATTGTGGAAACGGGCTCACAGGAGTGAGCAGAGAGAGAAAGAACTGGTTGCCAAGGTGGAGAACCTCAAGTTGAGGGTCGATTTCCTCGTGAACCGTAGTCCTAACCCTATGGAGTTGCAAAGGGCTGTGGTCGATCATGCCAGATTTTGGACCGTCATTCGTCAGAACATAGAATCCACCCACAAAATAGTTGAACAACGTATGCAGATGAATTTGCTAGCCCAGAAGTGCCAAGATATGAAAGACATCAGCGTCAAGATCTTCCAATGGGGGAAGGCCCAAAGGAACCACAAGTATACATACAAGCAAGAAAATGAAACCCATTGAAGGCTATATAGAGATGCTGCTATGGAGGCATTCTCGTACGAGGTTTTTGTAAAGGCCATCAGCGCTTCTGAGGCTTATGCCAAGTTTAAAGAGCAGGTGCAAGTCATGGAATCCCCAGATTTGGGGGTGACCCTTCCTACAGGGAAGACCGCCACCACCTCCTTTTCCCTGGGACCTCTAAAATGGACAATTTCGGAAAAGGAGAAAGTTGCCGCTATGAGCGCAGAACCTAACAACATGTCTTGGGTGGATATCCCAATGGAGGAGATTGAACGATGTCTCAAGCTTAGTCTAGACCAGATACCTCCTATGATGGACATGAGCTCCCCTTAGGTTAGTTGCTTTGATGCTCTACTATAGCTGTCATTTATCACATTTGTTGCCCCTACTAACCACCTTATCCTTTAGGATGCAGGCTCTTAGTGAGGATGTGAGGCCCATGGAGGGAAGGAATGAGGTGTTGGCAGGGGGAAATATGGGAGCAAATGATGTGCAAGTGAATGAGGTAGAGACAAATGGTGAAGGCAATGTGAGTGGGGGTAGCTTGTGAGAGCGTGAGGGTAGATCCTCCCTCTCTTTTTCTTGTTGGAAGAGTTTACAAACATCGCCAATAGGGGAAAATTTTGAATGAAATGTGAATATTTCAGAAAGGAAAACTGGTTTCCTATTATTATGTGTGTTATGTGAAGTTTTCGTACTCTAGGATGCTAATTTTAGGCCATCTTGGGCCATTTGTTAGTTTTAGGTCATTTCAGGTCGTTTGTTAGTTTTTGAAAATATGAAACCCTAGCGAGCTTAATAGAAAACATATATGTGATGATGGTGACTGGGTGAGAGGTTGCAACGCTGCTATGCTATGCGTAGTTGTCTCCTAACCTTTCATGGGTTAATAGGGACATAAGGTCGAGGCGTTTTTCCAAGGCCTTTGCTTGTGCCCCTATCCCCCACTTGAAAAGGCAACTCCTCCCAGATGTTTTCTACCTGGGGATCGCTTCGTTGGGCCGATTCCTCCGCTGTATGATTGATGCATGCGTGAACAGGCACTTCATCTTCATAGGTTGTAACCTCTAAACCTTGTTCTACATTTAGATTACTAGTTGCTCGCGTTACCACACCATCACCATGGATTATCACCTCTCTTCCCTCGTATGGTAAGTGGATTTCCTGGTGTATAGGCGAGGAAACCGCCCTGAGTTGTGCTAACCACGATCTTCCCAAGATTAGGTTAAACCTAGGCATTTCTTCAACTATGATGAACGTTGCGTTCATGGGGAGCTCATTCCCTACTACAAAGTTTACATGAACTGTGCCTTTTACTAGGACACGTGCCCCGTTGAAGGACCGTAGGCATGACATCACTATTGGTTTGATCTAATTGACCAACCCTAGTTTCTCTATGATAGGCAAAGAGATGATGTTTGTGGCTGCCCCATCATCAACATGTACCCTCCAGATTCAGTATTGACCAATCCAAATTATGATGAAGAGCAGCATGGTAGTCACTTGGCCCTTTATGGGATCTTCCTTAAGGGCTTTGTTGCTGAAAGTTAGTGGAGGTGCGGACTCCATGGGTGTGGAGGGGAGTATGACTGAGAGGATCATTTTCTCGTCTACCAGCATGTTTTCATCGATTGCGATTGCCATTAACATGCAGACCAAAGCCTCACGATGAGAGGCGTATGCCATGACTAATTTGTATAGACTTAACATGGTATTTTTTTACTTTAGGGTTTGCCCAACCTGGTTTGGCACCCTCCTCCTCGATTTGTCCTAGAAGACGAATCTCCCAAGGGAAGATGGCCCCAGACCTAGGTTCAAATTTTTGGTGACAGAATGTAATGAGTTATGTGCTTGTGTTAACCTTTGTCCTTGGTGATGAAGGTGTAAATTTAAGGGGCGAAGGTGTAGTCTTAGAGAGGCTTTTGACGATATTCCTCTTTGACACCTCACTCGTCTGGTAGGTTTCTCGTGTTGTAGGATGAGGAAGTTGTTTGTTGCTACATGGGATGGGGGCTATTGAGGACGTTGGTGTCCTGATGACGAATGTGGCTAGAGGTATTAGCGAATGGGGTTGCATAGCCCCACCAACGGGAGGTGTAGAGGCAGATGTTCATGGTGGAACTTTCAGGATGAAGGGCGACTGTGAGCATGGACTAGCCATTGGTGGCATGGGAGTACTATGCTGAGGCACAAGAATCACAAATGGCTGGAAGGGTTGTGCGGGATCATTGTCAATACCGATGGCGTTGATTACGTAACTGACGTTGTTGGCATTGAGTGGGTCAGTATAGACATACATGGATTGGTTTTCAGGGTGTACTGGGCTACTGTCATCTAGCACCAAATTCCCTAGGTCAATCAATCTTTGTATGTCATCTTGCAACAATAGACAATAATCCATGGTATGACCACATAGTTGGTGATAATCGCAAAACCTGTCTAGCCTAAAAATTTTAGGGACTGGAGGTTCGTTGGGTAGGGCTAAAGAGGGATTTCTAAGGAGTTCACAGTAGCATTGATGCCTCATGTTTGCTTCCTCTAACATCTTCTTGTGTTGAATGTATTCCCCTACCAATAGTTGCTTCAGGAGTCCTGAAGGTTTGAGGGGCAGCGGAGTATATTTTGAACGATCTTTACATTTGAAATTAGGTTTAGTATATGCAGATGTCTCGAGTGTAGGGGCAGCGGGTTGTGATGCTTGGCCTAGCTTAGGTCCTAAGTCAGTTGTAGGTATGGTCGGTTTCTTGTTATTCTTGTTTCTGTTGTTTTTGTGTTTGGGCTTAGCCTCAGCTACCACAGCAGCCACCATGGTCGTTGGGGCCTTGCCTTTGTCTTTCTTTGCAAAACTATTCCTATAAGTGATGTAAGCTGGGTCTTTACTTGGCTCGGCTACATCTTGTATGCTTTTCATTTGAGCGAAAGCTTGACTAAGTGAGCATGGAGCAAGGTAATATAGTTTTTACTTGATAAAGTCATTCACTGTGCCCTTAAATATGGCTAATAAATGAGCCTCTATGATAGGTTCATGAATTTCATTAAGGGTTGCGCTCCATCATTGAATGAATTTTTGAACTGGTTCTAGCGGGTCTTGCTTCACACTCATCAGCTGATCTAGTGTGGTTTTTGGCTTCAAGTTATACTTGAAGTGTGTCACAAACTGGGTCAAGATTTCCTCCAAAGTTAAAATAGATGAATGTGGCAACACACAATACCAATCTAGGGCTTTCCCAGCTAGGGACATGGTGAAAACTCAAGTGATCGTATGCGGCCATTGTTGCAGCAACAAAGACTCTGATCGGAAAGTGATGAGATGTGTATTGGGATCCCCTTCCTCATCGTACTTCGTGAAGTGTGGAAGGGACATCCTAGGTGGTAGTATCAAGGCAGGGATTGTGGGGTTGATGGGGTTGTCTTGGTAAAAGTCCATGACTTGTACCATATTAGACCCAGCAACTTGGAGGCATTTTACTTCCTCAGTCAAGGTCTAAATAAGCTGAAAAGCTTAGTCCAAACCTGGGGATGTTGTAGATGGCTAAGGGACTATAGAGGCAATCCCCACAGGTGGCATGGTAACGGTGGCAATTTTTCCCATCAGCTGTGCCATTGAGGCTGCCCCTACCAAGGGTGTTATTTGTGTTGTCCACCATCTAGTGGGTGGTATCATTGGAGCAGTGATAGCGGGATAAGCTGCCGAGTAGGCTGTTTGAGTCACCAGTGGGAACCCCCATGGGCCTGCCCTAGGTTGTGCCATTTGGAAGGTCAAGCAGACTTGAGGGCAGGCGTAATGAGACATCTACGATGATTGCGGAATAGACAAAGAAGTGAACGGAGGCCATCTAGTGGATGGGCCTGGGCACACCACAGTGGGTTGGATAGTCACATATGTAGGAATTGGTATGGGAGTTAGGTGTAGTTGTAGAGTATGTACGGTTTGGACATGCGGTAGAGTGGCCATGATAGGTATGTTGCATGTTGTGGTAGTGTGTTGATAAGTGGCTTGTGATGGCATAGTTGCTATGGGTGCAACCAGGTGATAGGGGTGATGAGATACTGGGAACGTAGGATGGCTACCCACTGTAGTTGTAGTTACAGACTATTGAAGCGTAGGCACGATGGTGAAGGGGATGGCGGTAGGCAACGGGTTGGCCTAGAAGGACTGGGTAGGTAGGACAGGAATGGGGTTGGCTGGGCCTCCCTCGTCTAATTGGGAATCGAGTTCCTGCTGCCCATCTTGAAAGGCATCATCTTGATTGGATGTTGTGTCTTGTTGTCCCCTAAGCTTTGTCAACTAGATTAGTTGATCTAGCAGCCTTTGGTTTGCTTGTGTCAGAGGCAGGAAAATGCCCTAGTTAGGAACGAATTCCTCTTGTTGCAGTATGCGAACTCGAAGCTATGTTTTTCTTCAAGTTTGTGTAAATGTAAGGGTAGGTTAGCCTACACCTTCACGCAAAGGAAATTGTAATGCTCGTGTTGCTAGGCTAGGCCCTCAAGTCCTTGATTTTGGATTCTAAGGGACTGACGTGCTCCTAGTGTTGGATTCAACTGTTGTTCAGCACCAGTAGTGCCTCAAGCTGTGAAGGGCACCTCCATGTTGGAGATATCAACAACGGTGGTGGCAGAAGTAATCATTAAGCAAGTGATTATGTAAAGATGCTAGAAAGATTAAGCGAAAATGCTAGAAAATGTGGAAGAACATAAGGATTCAACAAAATGAAAATAGGTGGATTTTCATCCTGCAGGATCCCAGAGGAACCGTTGAGGTGACCGACCTATGCCACACAAGATGGAAACAAACTCAAAGGGTTTCACGCTTTCATTTGTGCTAGCTAGGACGTAGGACACATGCAGGACCACTATAGAGGAAGCAAGTTAAATCATTGTCCAAAGACCTATTGTCTCATAGGGTTTCAGAGGAACCGTCGAGGTGACCGATCTGCACCACACAATGCACAAAGAACCACAAAGAGTGTCGATTCTATGCTAATGAGAGGTGTGGAAGGCATATGAGACTACCGTAAGATGAGAAAATTAACTAGAGACTAGGTAAACTTTGTGTCTTGTGGGATCCTGGAGGGACCGTCAAGGCGACCGTTCGGTACTACTCGTGAGGAGGTACAGAACACAGGCGAGACAACTGTAGGATGGGCAAGTTAACTAGCAATCAGGTAGGTTTTATGTCTCACAGGGTCCCTTAGGGACTGTCTAGGCTACCGATCTACACCACCCGAGGTAGGGTGTAGCATGCACACAAGACAATCTTAGAGTGAGCTAGTTGATCGGTGATCAGAGGCCTTGTGTTCTATGGGGTCCTATAGGAATCATCGAGGTAACCGATCTGTGCTGCACAGATCACAACCAACCATAGGAGGGTGTCGTGTCTATGCTCATGTGTATCAATGCACAGAAGACTCATAGAACTACCATGACATGTGACAAAGGCACCAAAAGGCCCTCCTTCTAGCACCAAAAAACTGTAGCGACTAAAAATGTTGGCACCTAGAATAACGCCAAGTTCGGCAAACACAACAGTTCCGACCTAATGCCCAAGGGAGGATGGTGCTGGATGTATGCAAACATGGGGTTTCCTGAATGGTCTGGTCGATCAGACAGGGACTTACGTCAGTGTTAATATAGCCTTTTGCAATATAAACTATACGAGTTATGGGGTGGTGTTTGCAGTGGAAAAAGAAAGGGACTAAAAATGTAACGACGATGTGAAATAATAAATAAACATAAGTGCGACAATGATATGAGATGATGCTTGAAGGTAAAGAAAATAGAATGTAATATAGGGAAGCCAGATAGTAAATAAGAAGTGATATAAAGTATAGTTAGGGACATGCACCGCTTAAGAGCTATAAATCTGTCTGGTCAAGGAGTGGAACAGTCGGTTGCACGATGTGACAGAGTGCAGAAAGTCTCGAGGGTGACCAAAGCGTACCGGGGAACAGAAAATAGTTGTGCACTTGGGCATAGACTCCGCGTACATACAATGCCGGTGAGATCCTACCAAGGTGGTAGGATGAGACCCTCCCCTGGAATTTTCATCAACCAAGAGAGGTTCTTTTCTATAGATTGCTAGTCTCCCCTTTTCTCTTTTCTTAATGTAAGATCGCAAGTATTCCTTTTTCTCTTCCCTTTTTTTTTGTTTTTTCTTTGTGTCTGGACTGGCCCTCTTTTGTGTGCTATTTGATTGGCTATTTATAGGGCGGAAGGTAGGGAAAGGTGACCATTTGAATATTACATGTTACAGACCTCCGCCTCCTCACTGGCATTACCTTAGCCATTTGTAACTGTTGGGTTTGCCAAACTGTTGCGTTGCGAGCAATAACTGCGAGCGTACTTCATTGTCACTGCATTGCCAGCCCCTAGAGGCATGTGCCAATGGCTTGATTAAGGTGGAGTGCATTGATGTCACACAACCACCTTCATGCCATGCTGTATTTTGTGACGTGACTTGCTTGGTGTGAAGTAGCCTCTTGCCACGCGTCTCACTATATGTCATGTATTTGTTATGTAATGGTATGCTACGTAGCGTAGCGAGCTGCATTGATCGCAGCAGCTTTGCTGATCTACAAACCATTCTTCTAAGATGTAAGTTTTGCACACTTTGCTGATTTCGCCTTTTGAACTGCCTTATGCCACCTTTTGTAGGATTTCTATGGCTTGCTATGCCATGTAGCTCAGCGTAGCGTAGCAGCAAACATGGTTCGCCGCTTCCTTACAAAAAGAGAGGTCACTACAGAACTCAAAGTTGGGCAAGGGGAGCGGACAGTGAAGTTGTTGCTATGTTACGCCATGTGATAGTGCGTAGCGTAACATCCTATTCCACCATTATTTCTTGAGGCTTGCTACGCCACACATCGTAGCGTAGCATGCTTTATGTCTTTAGAAAACTTGTTGAACTGCTTCTCCTGTGCACCTAGATGACTGTCGCTGATTCTGGACACCGTTTCTGAGTAGGCTACCGGCTGTTTAGACTACTTTGGCAGGTAGGCAAGTTGGTGCAAAACTCACCCATGCCTAAAGTAGAAAATTTAACGAACTGGCCATCCTGGACTCAGAACGTTCTTTTCTCGGTGGACTATCGTGATGCTTGTGCAGACTGCAAGACCCTAGTGAAGCCAGGATGACTCTGCATTTTCTTTTAGGGTGTTTCAATCTCTTTAGTACAATACACACTAAGTTCTTACTTACCCTTTTCTTTTACATGTATCCATGCGTTTTACCTTTTGATTACATTCCATTTTTCTATGCATTTACATTTAGCTTTATGATTTAGATGATGCACTATCTACTTTTTTTATGCATTTTGGTTAGTTTACCCATTCACTTGTCTACTTTACCCTTTAGCAGGTCATTAGGTTAATTCATAAAAATATCAAAATGCATAAAAAATTGTGAAAACCAAAACTAAAAAAACAAAATATCACAATAGATGGTCTACCATGGCCTTAAACTAGTAATGCATGGCCCACCATAGCCCTAAACTAGCAGCAGAAGGCCCAAAATGGCCTTAAACTACCATTACTAATCCTATCACCATGGCTCAAAATGACCTTAAACTAGTAGTATGCATGGTCCACCATGGCCTAAAACTATCAATATGGTGTAGAATGGCCTTAAACTAGCATCGACCCTTCCACTATGGCCTTAAATTAGCATGTGGATTGCAATGGCCTAGTTACATTATCACTACATAATCCCAACTTATTACATTAATCCATTGCATTACAAGCATAGTAAGCACAAAATAAATAAATAAAACAAAACAAAAGTTTGCATCACTACAAATTAGACATATAGGAATACATGCATGAGATACCATATCAATAGCATGTACATAGCATGAGCAACAAAAAATACAAAAAAAACACAAAAATGCATAATAGTAGGGCCACATTAGGACATGCTCAACTAGTGGTGGCACTAGGTGGTGGTGGAGGCTCTTCTTCCCCCATCACACCACTAGGGCCTATAGCATTTCCTGGTACCTACTGCCACAACTGCAACAAAATGAGCTATTAGTAAGCAAACTTTTAATATACAAGGTAATCCAAAACAAAAAAAAAGAAAAAAAGAAAAAAGAAAAAAAAAAGAAAACTAACTTCAGAGGGTCTCACATTGGTGTGTTTTGGAGGTAACCTTTCAAGGCCAACCTCCAAGAAACATAGGATCTCAGCCTTGGAAAGTTACATCTAGTCCTCCTCGCCAAATTCAATCCCTACAAGGGTCTTGCCTTTGTCCATGAAGGTTCATGTGGGTGGCTCCATGGAAAAGGTAGTGAAGAAAGCCTTTCTTGAGGGGGTGACAATCTACCTCTTTGGAGAGTTACTCACCACTATATGAAAAGTGAATAACTCATAAGCCTACCTCCTACTAGTCACCTTAAGAAACATCTCAAGGTGGTGACATTCAACAAATTCCTCCTTATACCATTGTAGGTATGCATTGTGCTCGTGCTTGTATTGGTGCTTGTGGTTCTTTTGAGTTTGGCCCCACTAGTACACATTTGTGCTATAATTCTTCCAATCTTGGTTCTTCTATGTGAGGAGGCCCATCTAGAACCACTACTCAATCTCCTCCCAAGTGGCCTCATTTATACCTTTGAGAGCTAACCAATAACAAGCATGCTCTATCTCAAAGGTTTGCTAGGTGTTGTTTCCTTGTGACCTAGCTGCTAGAAAGTCATATCAAGATTGAAGATCTCTAATCTTTATGTCTTGGTTAGTCACTCTCTCTTGAAGCTTGTGCATGCATTTACATATGTGTCCATTCGAGCACTTGCAAACCCACAATGTGTTTACACAGGAAAGCATGCACTTACTTGCTATCTTGTACATGTGACAAGATGCTTGATTGACCTCAGGAGGGAGGTCAAGGAGGGCATCCACCTTTGCCACCTTGCTCAGATTCCATCAAAGATTAGAATATATGGGCATGTAACAACCAATTAATCTTAGCCAAAAATCAAGTATTTAATTGGTAAAGCAACATAGCAAACATACCAAGCTTAGGATCTATTTATTGTAAATGGTCCACCATGTCCTCCACAATTTCCTTCATGAAGAAAAATTTATTAGGCATGTCTACACATAGCTCCATGTGGTAGGTAGATGTGAGACCGCTAGTAGGAACATCTAAGGCTATAACACAATGATGCAATTTGGCATACAACCAAATAGCTAAAGATGCTAGACCAAAAGGAAATGATAGATGGCAATCCAAATCAATTACCTAGTAAGCCCTTAGGCATGAGTATAGGGGGTTCACCCAATTGTATACCATCAAATAGACAATCAAAATCATCCTCATTAGGGTAGAAAAAATCCTCCTCCAACTATTGGAGGGTCTCTGCTATGTCATGTAACTCATCTCCATGAGTCTCCCCCTCCTCAACTTGAGGAGGTGCTCGTTTTGCTATTGCCTTCGCTACTGCTCTAGCAACCCTCTCTCTAGTCATTGTAATTAACACATACACATAGCACATCAGTACTAGTGAATGGGATAACATAAATAGAAAAACATAAAAATATAAACATACAAAAATACAATAATTGCATCTAGCAAGTCATCGGGCCACCCTGGACATGCTACATGAGTTGGAGTTGCCTCGGTGTGCCTACCACTAGCTGCCGACCCACCCCTAGCTCTTCCCCTCTCTCCCTTGTTCCCACCCTTTTTTGTTGGATTCGTCATGGGTGTGGGGTGTGCCCCCTCCCCCCTCCGCATGTTTTTTGTGCTTGCCTTTGTGCTGAGGGTGCACCCTACCCCCCCCCNCCCCCCCCCCCCCCCCCGCATTGGGGGGGTCTTTTGATCGTCTGTACGGCTTTGAGGTTTTCGGCTGCCGTGTGGGGATCGGCATGGTTTGTCACTGTCTTTTGTGGGGGCCCGAGGCTCCCCCCCCACCCCCCCGTTCGGGGTGGGCCACCCAGACTTGCACTTGTACTTGTATAGTCGTGTACTTTTCTTTCAGTAATACATTCCCGAACATTCTCTCAAAAAAAAAGTTATGCATACTAACCTACAACTTTTATATGCAAGCTTTGAAACTTGATATGAATCTTCTTACTACTTCTCCTCCTGGCCTTAGGAGTATTTTCCTCCATAGCATGTGGCCTCTTAATCTTTACCTTAGATGGTCCCACCATCTTTGCAATGTAGCGATCTACCTTAGTCATGTCCCTAGTGCGAATTGAAGGATCCTCACCCACAGTATCATGCACATAATGTGATTGCCCCATGGGACCTTTAGTCATTATAGATAATGACTCATCAATCTCCTCTAGGGAATCCTATGCCTCTGCGGTTGTAAATAGGTGCTTGATCCATGGTTTGAACAACTACTCATGGTCTTGAATCATCCATTGTCCACCATCACGCACAACCAACAACTCCACAAACCTTTGCATATACCCTATAAAGAATGTGAAGTGGATGTCGGACCATGCCTGGATGTTAAACCATAGCTTGGAGATCTTTGCATGCAAGTTGGTCACTATATAGGTATCCTAGTTAAACCTTGTACCCTCCAACAGCATCTCTTTCATCATACATGCTTGCTCGACCCCAAGAATCTTTCCTTGGAAGAGAAACTTTGGAAAGGCATGGACAAGGAAAAAATGGTAGAGCTCCCAAACCTCAAGCACAAGCACATCCTTGATTGGTATGCCCTTGGGAGATTGGGTGGCCCCCAACCAATTCTCGATCTCCCCTCTACGATCCACCTCCCTACTAGCCTTATCGATAATCAATGGGCCATCAATGGAGATTCCAAAGAGGTTAGCAAAGAAGTCCTCATTAAGGTTGAGCACTGCCCTTACACTGCACACTTGGGTGACAAACTACCTAACATTGCTGCTAAAGGAGTCAACAATGATGACCATTTTGGTTACCAGAATGCTTAAGCTAAGGGCCAAAAATAGGTCCAGAGCCTTGCATATGTGAGCCTAGCTATCAGTGCATCTGAGGCCTTGTGGCATAACCAACATTGTGCATCCTCTACATCATCATACTTCAGCCTGTGGTGATCACCATAACCTCACCTAAAGCAACTATTACTACAATAAAGGAAAAATAATGTTAGCATCATGTAAAGGAAAACTAATGGTCATACGTGAGAAAGCACATGAGCTAAAGCTTAGATGCATATGTGGCACAAATGAAGTGCATGATGGAAGTGGTGGTGCAAGCATCTCCTTGGTTTTAATTACATCGATAGCCCACTCCTCATCAAAGTAATCATGGATCCTACATTGCTCGTATGCCCTTGGGTATCAAGTGGGATAGACCTCCAAATCATATCCCACTTTCTCAAGCACAACTTCCTAAACATTTGGGCTAGATGAGAATACCTCTAAGGTAGTGTGGGTCAAAGCTAGAGCATCTACCTTATTATGTAGGTCATCCTCATCAACTCTACATTTGGTGTTAAGAAAGAGCTATTAGTAGGATAGCATGAGAAAGTAGCAAAAACCACATTGTAAAAGCCATAAAACCACTTGCCCTCTAGCATAATAAATAGTTCTAGGTGGGTTCTAGAATAGGATGTGTACTCACATAGCAATGAAGAGGGTCTTTCTTTTGTTGTAGAAACTAAACCCTATCATGCACCATATCCTAGATAGGTGTTGATCATCCCTAGGGTCTCTATGTAAACCACCTGCTCCATTGCCACCAGTAGTAGGATCATTGGACATGAATCTCAAGATCTTTTGGTTAGCCCTAGGCAACAACATATTAGTGATGGAACTAGTAGCCTCCATTGCTAAGTGTGATCACATGATCATACTAAACTACTAAGTAGGTACTCCAAGAATTCATAGGACATTGTGTTGGCACATTTGGCCATTCCATGGAACAGTTGGAATATTTTATTTAAAATTAGCACAATCCTTGGTTGTAAATTTGCAGTTTAGTATTATGAGTTGATGGGTATTTTTCAAGAAACATCCACTAGTAAATAATTTTGATGCTGAGGCCTTCTTGGAAAGCAAGATTAAAATGCCTTTATTGAAGATTGGAATAGCAAACAAAGGATGAAATTATTTACCGCAAAAAGCATACTCCTTGCTAATGTTAGATAATGGATTATTAAGGTCAACTTAAGAGTTGGAAGTGTGCGGAAGACCTCATGAATGGATTACCAACAGGTTTTGAATTTCATTCAGTAAATTTAATTAACAAAGGATAAGAAGGTTTCTATTGTAGAAAAAACCAAATAAAACCACAAAAATATCAAAGATATCGGCATCGGCTTGGGCTTGGGCATCACCTTGGGCATCGGCATCACTAGAAATGGCTTCAAATTCTCAAGGAATACTTCTAGAACTTGCGAGGAAGGACTGCACACGAGTGAAGGATAGATGGCCAATGGTAGGACGATGCACAGTGATGGATAAGAAGTTAGTGGCATACAGAAGAGAAGCCTCTGTCGTGTGCGTGGCGGCTACGACCTCTGCTTTGGCCAGATTTGCTGAGGGAGGCATAGCCAGTGGGCAAAGGAGCAAGTATTCACCTCATCTGGGATTGATAGGGTTTCCAGGTATGATCAAGGGTTTGATTGACCCAGAGATGCCTCGTCCACGTACACCGAGGGTAGTGGAAGTTACAGATTTCACAGATCCAACGGAAGCTTCTCCTTAAAGCGCGACAACACCAGCTTCGATGGAGGTAGCGGCGAATACGAATTTGCTCTGCTCAAGGATAAAACACCTTGCAAAATTTCTGTATAATCATCCAAACTAGAAGAGAACCTGTGAGAGGTGAAGGTTAGAATAGTTGCAAAATCTTACAGGACACAAAGCAACATTTCCTAACGTGGTGGCTAAGCCTTCTCCTGTGATGGCAGTTTTTGGTAATGATTTTCGGTAGGGCAATATAATTTGAATTAGTTGATGGCAGTTCCAAGCTTGGCGCCTTCACATTCGGGCTTGATATTTCAAATTTAAATTTTCTAGCCATTTTCATACAGGTAAAAGTGCACATGAATTATTTAGGATTAAGGTACCAGCAACATTTATGCCAAGGTAGATATTATGTTATCACCTTGTTTATAAAATCACTAAGAACTTCTATAAGCATTCTTCAAAATTTTAAAACAAGTAAAAAAAGAAAGGCTATTAAATCTATAATTGTAAACAATTATATGAAATTATTGGATTTATTTTTCAAAAGCAATATTTATCTCCTAACTTCCTAACTTCCCAAGTTAATACTCTACTGACCGAAATCATCGATGCAAGGCTGGAATGTAACGAGCACCGAAAGAGATGCGGAGGAGCACAGTCGACCCTGCCTCTGCTTGAGGGCAAGCTGGAACGGACGAAGGCAGAGTGCCTTGAATGGTCCGCACGTGGATCAAACAAGGACTTCCAGAGCACCGCAGAAGCGTTATGCGCTGGGCTATACATAAACGAGGCGTAAACAATGAAACAGGCATAGACAGTGTAAGCGTAAGGGACGTAAACGGAGTAGGGCGTAAACAGCGTAAACAAAAATAGGCACAGCGTAAGCGTATACAGGTGTGGACAACGTAAACAGCGTGAATGGATGTAGGGCGTAAACAAATGTAGATGGTGTGAACAGTGGGTCTATATGGGCGAAGACGGAGCGGTAACGTAAGTAGACATGAACGAAGTATGGGCCAAATTGATGTAAAACTATAAAAGAACTTGCAACAAGCGTAAATAGTGGGCGTCGACAGACGCAAGTCGAGCGCGGAGCACGAATGTAAACAGACGTAAGCGAAGCGTGGGTCAAATTAACGTAAATCTGTAAAAGAACTTGCAACAAGCGTAAACAGTGGATTACAGAGTTAAAATGTTGTGCACCAGTCTAACCCAGTTGTGTAGGGACACAAGGCAGACGTAAAGCCCCAGTGGACGCAGGGATGCAGCTGGCTGACACGGTAGGCGGAGTGCGGATTGTGCTTGGCGTAAAGGACTTCCAGCATAAGCGTAAGCGTAAGGGGGTTTCTGCAGCGTAATTGCTCTGGGTCTGCTCTGGTAAGTTTTTGTCGACCCTGTAAATGCGGAAAACTAGGCTATTTATATGGGTAGGGTTACCGGGAATATCAGACTAGGAGACACGTGGCGTATAGACCGGGCATTACAATTTAGAAACATGGTATACGCTGGGCGTATACGCTACAACAGGCTAGCGTATACGCTGGGCGTATACGCTACAATAGGCTAGCGTATACGCTAGGCGTATACACTGTGCGTATACGCTGGGCGTAGACTTGGATAGATGCTGGCGTATACACTGGGGTG
This sequence comes from Gnetum montanum, assembly GCA_015680685.1. NCBI lineage: Eukaryota > Viridiplantae > Streptophyta > Gnetopsida > Gnetales > Gnetaceae > Gnetum > Gnetum montanum. The sequence goes on along the minus strand of MNCI01011020.1, from coordinate 287,792 downwards.
TATACGCTAGTGAATGTTGAGCGTATACGTCAGGCGTATACGCCGAAGGATGTCCACTTGCTTCAATCCTTGCTCTTCGGTGTAATATTCATGCTGCCATTGGAGATCTTGTCGTCGAGTGTGTGCATCTGCCGCACCTGGGCATGTACGCCGGAGAGCCGGGCGTATATGATGGGCGTAGACACTGGCGCAACACTTGGTAAAAACCAGGTGTTTCAATTCTCGAAATTACGCTGTGTGACTTCAAATGTAGCCAAAGTCACCTGTGGGTCATGGGGATCTGCTTCTTGTCAGACAGATGCTAAACCCAAAATTTTTTTTGGTGTTTCAAATACTCCCTAACTTGTTGGGCAAGTTACTTGCGAGAGAAGTTAGGTAAGATATTTTTGAATATGTAACTTCCCTACCTACCTTGGAACCCTATAAAAAGGCTTTAGGGGTCAAGGAGAGAAAGGGACTTTAAAAAGAACTTTTAAGAAAAAAGGACTTTTGGTGGGGGAAAAAGACATTTTGATACATCATACTTTGGAAAGCTATTAGCTAGCACTTAGGCTCTCACTTGAAGACACACTTTGGGTCTTGAGAAGAGCATTTTGTAAGGAAGATTTGTAAAGAAGATTTCTTGTGAGATGGCTTGCTAAAGAAAAGATTTCAGCCTCCTTGTCATGGTCTTGTGAGTTATGTATTTTATTTTTTATTTTGTTTAAATTGTTTAGCTAGTGATTTAGATAGTATCATCCTTGGAAAATATTTTTGGGATTTTTAGATTGCTCTTACTGTTCTTGTTACCCGATAAGAATTTCTATTAAAATTTTGCCATAGAAGCTCTTATGTTTAAAAGCCTTAAGAGCATTTTAGTAGCAAATTTTATTATTGTGCAATGTGTGGGAACTGCTATTGGGATTTTTGTAAGAAAGCCTCTGCTTGTAATCATGCCATTGAACAATTCAGTAGTCGAGAGGGTTCAGAAAATCTTTGGTATTTTGATGGGACCAGAATAGCTTCTTTTTATCGTTAAAGTGAATTTCCATGGTATTTCAATCAGAAATTGTCAAGTCTTTCAAAGTTTTTGTTTGAATGCAATCATTGACATCTATTATCTAGTCAAAATGGAGTCTCATACGTGGTAGTTTACACAGCAATTTTTGGTAACATAGTAGGATTGTCTTGAAGAAATTGCTTATTNAAAGTTGGCTGAATCTCTTTAAAGTAAGTCATTTGTAGTTTACACACAACGCAATCGTTACATTTCACACAACTGCACGTCGCAATAGCACACACACATACTCACATTAACTACTAAGTTTATTTGGAGGTATCTAGGCCTTGGTGTTGACAGAGACCAGCAGACACCTAAATCCTGTTCAAGGACACTCGTTGGCGGTCACGTCCTAAACAGTCGCCAACAGTTCTTTTGGTGCTAGAAGGAGGGCTGAAAGTTCAACCTATAGGTTCATAAGCCTTATAATTTTAGCACATCAACAATTCTTTGTTGTTATAAAGGCTTAAGAAATTAGATACTATTTTCACTTCATGACCAGGAAGATTGATAGTTTGGAAAGTTTAAAAGTTTCAAAAGATATTCTAGATTCTAAGACTGATTCTTCATCAGAAGAAGAACAAAAGAAAGTTTCTGAATTGGAAACAAGTAGTGGAGTGAAAACTAGAAGATCAAGAAGATCACCCATTATATCTGGTTTATCAATTTATAAGAGAAAATCTAGAAAGTCTAAGAGTTCAACATTACAAAGGAATAGGATGGCAAATCCTTGGCAAGGAGTTACACCATTAGGATTTCAAAATTACAATGATATTCCTAAGGTACTTTACAAATATTTTTTTCCTGAGCCTTTTATTCCTGGAAAAGCTTATTTAGCTAAAGAATATATTCACATGTTTGAGTTAGCTTTGGCTCATGCAAATATTCAACATCAAGATCAAGCTTGTAGGTTGTTTGTATCAAATCTAAAGGATATGGCTCAGATTTGGTATTCAAAATTACCAAGTAATAGTATTACAAGTTGGGATGACATAAAGAATATTTTCTTAGCCCAGTTTGGTAATCAATTAGATCAACAACAACTATATTGTGGGCTAATACAAGCTAAGCAAAGAGTTAAAGAGTCAATTAGAGATTTTAACATCAAGTTTCAACGAATTTGTGGACTCTTTCAAAGACAATATAGGCCATCAGAATAAATGCTTAACGAAACTTATCTTAAGGATGTCGACCCCAACATTTCAATTTGGTTAAGGAGAACTCCAAACTTAAATACACTAAATGACTACTTTAGTGAAGCTATACAATTAGAAAAATAGCTGAACTTGAATCTTGAAGAAAATATTGCAATACCAAAAAGAGAACAAAAAGTTATGATCCCTATGCAAGATTTAGCTCAATTTAAA
>MNCI01011020.1:251835-270649 GCA_015680685.1 Gnetum montanum | reverse complement strand
TAGCACTTAGGCTCTTACTTGAAGACACACTTTGGGTCTTGAGAAGAGCGTTTTGTAAAGAATATTTGTAAAGAAGATTGCTTGTGAGATGGCTTGCTAAAGAAAAGATTTTAGCCTCTTTGTCATGGTCCTGTGAGTTATGTATTTTATTTTTTATTTTGTTTAAATTGTTTAGCTAGTGGTTTAGATAGTATCATCCTTGGCAAATAATTTTGGGATTTTTAGATTTCTCTTACTGTTCTTGATGCCCGATAAGAATTTCTATTAAAATTTTGTCATAGAAGCACTTGTGTTTAAAAGCCTTAAGAGCATTTTAGTAGCTAATTTTATTATTGTGCAATGTGTGGGAACTGCTATTGGGATTTTTGTAAGAAAGCCTATGCTTGTAGTCATGCCGTTGAACAATTCAGTAGTCGAGAGGGTTCAGAAAATATTTGGTATTTTGATGGGACCAGAATAGATTCTTTTTATCTTTAAAGTGAATTTTCATGTTATTTCAATCAGAAATTGTCAAGTCTTTCAAAGGTTCTGTTTGAATGAAATTGTTGACATCTATTATCTAGTCAAAATGGAGTCTCGTACGTGGTAGTTTACGTAGCAATTTTTGGTAGCATAGTAGGATTGTCTTGAAGAAATTGCTTATTTGAACCTTGGAAGTTTGAACAATTCATAGATATTGAATTTGGAATAGCTTTATTGCGAAGTTTTTACTCGTGTCATTTTACCTTGTTTAAATATTTGAGGTCTACAGAAATCTACTTTCTTTTCTTTTCTGTCCATTTCTATCAAATCTTGCTCTATTTCTAATTTTCTTGTGGAACTATCTCCTTCTTTGTGGAAAATTAGGAGTAGATTTGCAGAGTTGTGGTCAAATGTTTTAACAAAATTTTATTTGTTACAAGTAGGTATTATAAGGACCGCGTAGACTAGGCAGTTGAACAAAATAGGAAATTCTCAACAACTCACAGTACTTGGCAAAGTTGGCTGAATCTCTTTAAAGTAAGTTATTTGTAGTTAACATACAGTGCAATCGTTACATTTCAGATAACCACATGCTGCAATAGCACACACACATACTCACATTAACTACTAATTTTATTTGGAGGTATCTGGGTGTTGGTGTTGCTAGAGAGCAACAGGAACCTAAATCCTGTTCGAGGACACTCGTTGGTGGTCGCGTCCCAAACGGTCACCAATACATTGGTTGAAACCACACCCCTTGTTGACCCACCTTCATATCTGGTGCAGGTGTGTTAGGAATGGGTTCACTCATGTAGCATAGGATGTACACAAGCTTCATTACAATTAATATAAGCTTCAACAACACTTTGCAATAGACAAGCAATGAACAAAGTGTAAGTATACATATGTAGATATAAATTTTGACATAATATTATTAAATTAAGTTAGAAAAATTAGCATAGTATAACATAGACTAGCAAAATTTTTAATTTTGGCAATGCCCTCTAGGGCCCCATAGGTATATGATGTCAACCAATACATTTGACATGTTTGGTACTCATTGAAGTGTGGTATGTTTGCATAGGATTAGTATCTAATTTTACATGTTTTCATACATTTAGCATCATGAAAAATTGTAGTTTTTGTAGTTTTAACATTGTTACAATCTAGAGTTTTAGCATCGTTACAAGTTTAGCATTATTACATTTCACAAGGTTAGCATTATGCATAATTTATAGAATNCACTCAGTGTTATGGGGTACAGTCACCCAATGACCTCTCATTACCTTTGTAGTGTGCAACATGCCTAACCTCCATCCTACACCTATTACAAAAAGAAAATTTTTTCCTTGAATAAAATGAAAAAAAGGGAAAATGTAGGGAAAACCCTTGCTATACCTCCTATGCCACATCCCTTGCCTATAGCCATTGCATACCAAAAGTTTTTAAAACCCTACTCTTGCCCAAAAAATAGAATTTTTTCTTTCAAAAGAAATGTAGGACAAACCTTTGTTGCCTCACTTGTAGCCACATTGGCAACTTCTGCAATCATGACCACCAAAATACCCCTTAAACCTCAACCTTATGTGTTCCCAAAGCCACATGACCTAAGAACCCATGGCCCAGAGTTGAAAGAAAAAACCTTTGCATGCCTCAAAAAATAAAATGATATCCAAGAAACCCTCCCTACCACACTCACCCCACCTTGTTATCATTTCTATCAAAATGGCACGTAGTAGTAGTGGCCCCTACCATGGTAGTGTGCCATGGTAGGGCATGCCCTCATATCTATGCTACAAATCCTCAAAGTACAGAAAACAAATAGAGTGAAGAAAAGGGTAAAGGAGAGAGCATAGTTGGGGTACCTGGCAAACACTAATACCCTCCTCTCTTCTACATGTGCCTGTGGAAAGGATCCCAACACTCACTCCCCCTCATTCATGTTTGCTAGTCTTGGGTATATGCATCCAATTTGATGCATCATCCTAGTCCAAATATGCTCTCCACTGGTAGTGCACAACAATAATAATAAGATTATGCTCAAAATTTTTCATTTCAAAGTTTGAAAATGATAACTTACTCATAGTGAAATGCACTTATATACCCTATCGAGGTGAACTAATCACCCATCAACCCAAGAATACACTCCATAGTTAGGTAAAATTTTTAATTTTTTTCACCTAATGAATGCCTGAATTGATGTCACGTCCCAAGAATAGCTAGCCTTTCCTAAATTGACATGTTTGACATGTCTATGGTCTACTAAAACCTAGAAATGGCACACATCATAGTTTACTAAGACATAAAGCTAGCACACATGGCCTACCAAGGCCTAAAACTAGTGAAAACATTCTTACCCTTCTTTATAATCCGTATTTCATACTTAGGAAAATTTTCATCGCATTACTTTTATTCATTTGTGTACATTAACTTGGTTAAGATAGGTGTGACTTAACATTTTTCTAGTTTTTTTTCGTAGGAATATGACATGGCCATGCCTCAGTAGCTTTTTTCACCTATGGCCCTTATGGGACCTCATGGCGATATCAAGTGATGCATTAACCCTCATTACCTAGACCTTGAGCCTACAATATACAACAAATACATACATATGTACTAACACCATGAGATTGGCCCAACCATCTAGTTAAGGCTCTTAATATAGAGGTAGGGGACATCATAGAAGATCCCCTTGTTGAGATCCCTATAACACCTAATGGCAAAGCGAAAACCCTAAAGCTAAGTTCCTCACTAGATCCCCAACATGTATAAGACATCACTAAGGTGATAAATGACAACATGAAGGCTTTTGCATGGTCATATGAGGACATACTAGGACTAGATCCTAGGCTAGTCCAACACAACATTATCCTTGATCCCTAAATTAAGCCAGTAAAATAGAAGGCATGTAAGGTTAGGCACGAGGTTGCGTTGGTAGTCCATGATAAAATCACCAAGCTTTAAAAAGTTGGTTTCATCCAAACAATTGACTATGTAGATTAGGTCTCTAACATCGTAGTTGTGTCTAAGAAAAATGGAACTATATGCATTTGCATAGACTTATGAAACCTGAATAAGGTAACCATTAAAGATGATTTTTCATTGCCTAGTATTGATCAACTCAATGATACCATGGTTGGACATGCCTTGTTATCCTTCATGGATGGATTCTTGCACTACAACCAGATTAGGATCAACCCTGAGCAACAACTCAACATGACCTTTATAACCTCCTAGGATATGTTTTGTTACACCATGATGCCCTTTGGACTCAAGAATGTAGGAGCAATGTATCAATGTGTAATGACATACATCTTTAGTGATTACATGTTAAGCTTGCTTAACTATTACATCAATGACATACTAGTTAAGTCCAAAGTAGCTAATAAGCATGCAAATGATCTTGACATAGTGCTTAAATGTTACTTAAAACATGATTGTAGGTTGAAACCCAAGAAGTATGTTTTTGGCATCAAGGTGAGCTACATGCTTGGTTTTGTAGCATCTAAAGCAAGAAGAATACACATAGACCCTGACAAGGTTAAGGCCATAACCAACTTAGCACCCCTAGCCAAACCTAAGGAGCTACAAGGATTTCAAGGTATATTGTAGCTCATATGCAGGTTTATCATGTGGTTAATTGACAAGTTACAAATAATGCAACATGTATTCAAGAAAGGAGCCCACTTCAAGTGGACAACTCAATGCCAACAAGCATTTGACAGTATTAAGCAAGAGTTGATACAACTTCCTATGGTTCAACCTTTACAAAGAGATAAACCTTTCTACATCTACCTTGCCACTTCTAACATGTCTATCACTTCTTTACTTTACCAAAAGTGACATGATGGTATAGAGGTCCCAGTTTACTACTTAAGACATGCATTGGTAGCCAAAAAATCAATATACAATGATGTGGAAAAGCATTACCTTGCCTTCTTCTTTTCACTAAAGAAGTGAAGGAATTACCATTTCTGCAATCAAGTTAACATCATCTGCAAAAATAATGTACTCTAAGTGATCTTAACAAACATCTACAAAAGTAGCCGTATTGCATGATGAAAAGTAATAACATCTAAGTTTGATCTACATTACATTGTGCAAGCCTTGAGAAAAGGTCAAGCTATAGTTACACAACTCATAGCTTCACCCATGAATAATCAAGCAACCATAGATACGAAATTCCCAAATGAGCACATTAGTAGTGTTAGCTAAGTGCTCGACAACTATGAGGCACTTCTACATTTTGACAGAGCTTCAACCTTCCAAAGGGATAGTGTCACTATTGTTATCATGTTTCCCTCTAGGGACATTCAACCCTCCACATATGATTTCATATTTCCTTGTACTAACAATGTTGCAGAGTATGCAGGTCTCCTTTGAGGTATCCTTATAGCACATGACTTAGGGATCCATAATCTAGCGATTCAAGGAAACTCACAATTAGTAGTCAACCAGGTAAAAAATATTTACACCTGCAAGGCCCAACATTTACAATCTTACTATGACCTAGCAAGGCACTTCCTTCAATAGTTTGCAATATCAGATGTCCAATCCTGTCCCTAGAATGAAAATGTTGTAGTCGTCACATTAGCAACATTAGCCTTGAGGATTGCACCAAACATGTTCCATGCATTGCCCACCTTGGTGGTGGATTGTAGTATCCCTATCATGAAAATCACTAACATTGCATCCATAGTCACAATAAGCAAAACCCACACAAGAGAGTGTTATGATGACATTAAGGCATACCTTCTATTGGGTGAGCCTTCATTGCACTTAACTATCACTCAAAAATATGTAGTGTGAAAACGTTTGCAGTAGTACATCATCATGGGTGATAGCACATTATGTCATAGATCCTATCATGACATCCTACTAACCTACATGAGAAACAATGAAGCAAAAATGATCATTGAGAAAGTTCGTGAGGGACTATGTGAAGGTCATATAGCACCCAAGGCAATGGCAGTGAAAATCATATGCTTAAGCTATTATTGGCCTTACATAGAGTGTGATTATATCTCCAAGGTCAAAGCATGTAACATGTGTCAATAGCATGACAAACTAATGCACATGTCACTAACTAAACTACACACAATATAGATCAAATGGCCATTCCAACATTGGGGCTTGAACATCATTAGACCCATCACACCTAAGTGCTTTGTAGGGCATAGCTTCATCATAATCGCAACTAAATATTTCACTAAGTGGGTTGAAGCTATTTCCCTAGGAAAACAATATGATAATAGGTTTGCAAATTTATGTTTGATAACATAGTGACTTGTTTCAACTTACCCATGACCATAGTAACAGAAAATGGGCCACAATTTAGCAATGCTAAAAATAAAGCATTTTGTGAGCACTTTGGTATTAAACACTTCTTTTCATCATTGCACTACCCTTAGGCAAATGGCCAAGTAGAGGCTACTAACAAAGTCATCATCAACCTTATAAAGAAGATTCTAAGAAACAACAAATGATTATAGCATAAGCAACTAGTCTACACACTCTAGGCCTACTACACAACACAATGAATAGCAACAAGTAAGACATCTTACAATCTTGTCTATGGGTTTGAAGTAATTTTGCCCCTTGAATTGTAGGTTCTATCACTCCAAGTGATCCTCTCCAACTTCATTGATGAAGATTAGAACAATAAGTTGAGGATCATAGTCCTCAACTCAATAGAGGAGGAGTGCATGTAGATGCTTGATCGCATCGAATTGTACCAATAAAAGCAACGACAAAAGCACCATCACAACTAGTATCAACACCCAATCAAGAAAGGGGACCTAGTCCTCAAGGCCATTTGTAGATAGATTCTTAGCCAACTAGGAAGGACCTTTCTTGGTCACTAAGGACTACAATAATGGAGCATTTAAGCTTACTAACCAAGATGGTAATGATTTTGCTAGTCTAGTGAATCATTCATGTTTGAAGCCTTACTATGCCTAGCATGTAGTGCCAAACATCAACAAAGCAAAGTAAGCATAAGTCTACTATGACTATAAACTAGCATAGTATATCCATTATGATGTTAAACTAGCACAAAAACAACACCCATCTGCCATGATGTTAAACTAGCATAGCATTCGTCCTTGAGTCACAACATTAAATTAGCACAATAGCTCATTTTCTACAATTCTAAACTAGCATAGTAGTTTGCTAGGACTATAAACTGATGTAGCTCATCTACTATGACATTAAACTAGCGAAAAATAGTATTCTAGGACTATAAACTAGCATACCATGATCTACCAAGACCTTAAACTGGGTTCTCCATCAGTCACACATGGTTCTACGAGAAAGTAAAAGAGAATAATTATAAACCCCCCCACCCTCCCCTCCACTTTTCTACACCACATGAGTAGGGAGGTTGTAGTCCCAAAATGGAATACTACTCATTGCATCAATCTTTGGAGCACTTGTAGCATTATGACCCCTCATCATTTTGTTGGTTTTTGGAGCACCTACAGTTGATGCCACCTTGGAGCACTTGCAACATCATGGCCACTCATCATTTTTCTAGTCCTCTAAATACTTGCCATCAACTCAGCCTTTGGACCACTTGCTTCATTATGGCCTCTTTCCATTTTATGGATTTTTTAAGCATTTTCCATCAACTTGGCCTTGGGAGCACTTGTAGCATTATGGACCCCCCACCATTTTGCTAGTCTTTCAAGCACTTGCCATTGCCTCAACCTTCAAAGCATTTTTAGCAGCATCATTCCTATAGAATTTTCTAGCTTTTTGAGCACCTACAACTAGCATAGCCTTTAGAGCATTGGAAACATTATTTCCCCTAGGCATTTTTTTGGTTTTCCAAACACTTGCCATCAATTCAGCCTTGGAAGCATCCACAACATCATTACCCTTGAAACTTTATTTTCATTTCATATTTTTTTGTTTTCTTGTCTTCATAGAGTTGTGTTTGCAAGATGAAGCCTTGAGGTGGTCATGCAAAGGTGCATTTCATCATATTGGCAAGTTTCCACATTGCTCGGATGTGCATAATTGAACTAGCTAAGCCTCTCAAGAGTGCACATCCCTATTACCCCATTTTGACCTACCTACATTGATCCCTATGTTCAGAAACCCTTGCATTCCCCCACATAATCAAAACTACAAACCCCTTTGAGGCATACATGTTGTGACCACATGACACCCTCTACAAGCTAAACTATAAAACCCAAGGTGGACATAACATAAGTTTTCTCATGGGAAGCCTTTGTTGGCTTGTCAAAAACTAGGTAGATGTAACACAAGTCATCCTAGGGATGAAACACTTGTCCTATAGATGCAACGTAGTTTCACAAGCATCAAAGCAAAGCCCATCTAATGCCACATAGTCCACTTAATGAAAAGCATTCCACAGTTATCAATTAGCATTATGCAGAACCCAAAGAAGGTTCAACCTATAGTAAAACAAAGATAAGACAAAAAAGAAAAATAAAAAAAGCAAAAACAAAAGAAAAAACGAGCAAGAGGGGAACATCATGTCCCTGAACAAATCAACAAAGCTACAATTTTGCAACCAGTTAGGCCCTAAATCCACCTTGACTTTCTCATGAGCAATCCCATGAGAGGTTAACATTTTTAGTGGCAAGCCACCCTAGTGCAATGGTTGTCTTCAGCCATGCTAACTTTGCATTCAACATCAAGACACCTTGTTTTCATTTTACCTCTCCTTTTATCCTTTTATCCTCTAGCATGTTACCTATACTTTCTACTCCCAACATACCACTATCTGCAACACTCTTGAGCATGGTGTAACGACATCTGATTAGATACTAAAGAACGATGTTGATGCCAAGCCTACTATGGTGTTTTGTAGTTCTTTGTTGACATCTCTCAGGTGACTCCTCTAGATGTCAACAAAGAGGGGCTAATGAAACACCATCAAATTTTGGTTACAACTTCTTGACTACAAATTTGTCTAAGTGTTAGCATGAGGGACTTTTTGCAAATTTTTCTAAGTAGTGGGACTATGCTCTCCACTACATTGAAGCATAGTTAGCTTAGTACAGAGTGTAGTTAACACACAAAGGATAGTTTTCAAGTTTTTCTAAGTGTCAAGCTAGAAACTATAGAATTTTCTAAGTGTCAGGACTATGCTCTCCACCAGACTAGAGCATAGTCAAGTGCAGTTAACATGGAAGACCCAGTTTGGTAGAAATTTTCTAACTATGCTCTTCACCAAACTAGAGTGTAGTCAAGTGTAGTCAACTAGAAGCCAAGTTTTGCAAATATTTTCTAACTTCTAGGGCTAAACTCGACCCTATTTGGGAGCATAGTCAACCTCCCATGGAGAATGTAGTCAGCACCTAGCCACTTTTCTACAAAATTTGTCTAAGTGTTAGACTACGCTCTTTCATAATCTAGAGTGTAGTCAACTAGAGCAGCCTCTAGTGGCCTTCACAAGATAGCATTTTCATTCACATCAGCTCCAACACACCTCCAGTGAGTAGCATGCATCCTTTTAGCATTCCCCCTTTGTCCCAAAATTGTAACTACACTGAACACCACTCAAGATAGTGGATAGTGTAGTCTTGAAGAGTAGTCTACAAAGATGCATTTTTTTTACATTTTTTAGGTACATTATGGTCTTTTCTACGAACAAACATGTAATTGGCTACGTATTCATAGTCTGGTAATCTTTCAAAGTCTATTGAAGCATACCAAAGCCTAACACCATTTACTTCAATGGAGAGTGTAGTTGGGTGTAATGTAGTCCCAACCATCCCACTGCCATGTAGTAACTGATTCACATTTCATGCTAATCCTAGGCTTATAAATATCTTGGTCCTTGATGTTTTAGGGGTTGGGTAAAAATTGAAATCATCTTTGGCATTTGGCATTTTTGAAGTGCATTTGACATCCCAACAAAGTAAGGCATTTCCACACCACCATAGCTCACCGCATGACACCGCAGACCACCATAGTCCATTGCACACCATGGCAACCAACTTGATAGGCATAGACACCATGGAAAAAATTAGTTTTTTTGGCCTAGACACCCTAATACTATGACTATTCTATCCACTATGCCTTTTGTACGTTGTGCACCTTCTCACCCCTTTTGAGGTTAATTATGCTCAACCCCATTTGGGGTGGTGTCACTTTCTCTCTCGCTCTCTTTTTGTGCATTTTTAGCATTTTTACGTGCATTTTATCATTTTACTTGCATTTTCACTATTTTTTATGCATAACCATGCATTGACACCTTCATTTGGCACGAAAACCCTTGACTAAGTGCACCCCCATTGACACTGCAAACACCGCACAAACACTTAAAACCATTTGGCATTACATTCCATAGGTCTTTGTTCAGTCAACAACACTGTTCTAGACACCCCACCCCTACCTCCAGTAGGCCCTCATGTAAACTTAGGGTTAAAGCTGTGTGGCCACAAACCTCTCGATGTTCCATTCCAACTACTGACATTTTTTATCACTACAGTTCTTAGTGAATATAATTAAGTATAGTTGAAGCATATGATAATTATGTTATTAGGTTCTTGAAATAAAATAATCAATAACAAAAATATTAATTGTTTAATTTAATAAAAATAAAATTAAATCCTACACTAGTTTATGATGATGAGTATCTATTCTTAGCTTCTTGTACACATCTTGAACTCACATACTCATTGCTAAGATTACCAAGCATTATGCTACTGGGCAAACCAAGTAATACTACTAGTGGGATTATCATGTGAATATGTACTTATTCTTGAAAAAATTTAATGAGTCCATCATTAGGCCATGTTAATAGGATGTCATCGACATGATCTCATTGATGGGATCTCATGGATGTGATCCCATCGACGTAGGGTTTGACCTGTTGATGTGTACCTATCGATCGGGCACCCTTTTTCTACCTATAAATGTGTGGCTACCTATTGAATTTATGGCAATATTTTCATAGTTGTAGCAAAGTGCTTATAGTTTTTTCATTTGAGAGTTAGAATATTTTTTGAGTGCCCACAATAGCAATTAAAGAGCTTATAGATCTTTATTCAAGCACTATTGTATCTAAGCATTTTAGCATGAATAGTAATAAAGACAAGCTTTTCTAATAAATCTTGTAACACTTGAACTAAATTAATTATTTTCTTATGCATTTAATATTCATGCAATTTACCTTAATCTTATAAATTAATTAATTAATTAATATTGATTTAATAGTAACACATAAGTACAACCACTTCAAGCATATGCTTAGTACTTTGTAATCCTAGTAATGCTTAATGTTTGGTAACTTAGTAGCCTTATAACATGTTTAGGATGTGCATAATAAGTGGAAATGAATGCTTATATTATGATTAGTTCAATAATAGCTAGTAATTATATTATATTATTTAATTAAATAATTACTTTATTCTTCATTCTTATTCTTAGGTAACTTAACCCATAAAAGATAAAAATCATATGCCTCAGTTACACTTAACCATACACTTGCACTTTACAAGTGCAACTAGGAAGAAAACAATCACAACGGTTAGTTTTACCTCCTAGAACTAGTATACTTAGAAACCTAAAGTCATTTGAATTCAACTATATCACTAAGTAAATGCTAGTGATTTGTATGATTAGGAGTAGGGTATACTCGTCACTCATCATTGGCACCATTACTAGGAACTTTGGTTATCCATATGTGCTATCTAGGATTAGTGAAAATTATTCAACATCATTGGATCAAACCTTAAATTCATAATAATTCTAATAATAATACTTGTAAAAAGCACACTAGTATTCTCTTTTAATCAAAAATTTCTTCTTCTCACAGGGATGATTCTCCACCAAAATTTAAGCACACATCTATTTAGAGGAATGAATGATCAACTCAACCAATGTCCCAATAATGCCACATGATATATACTCATCCTAATGAGTATGTTCCTAGCTTCACATTCATCCTACAAATAGATGTGATAGAGGGACATGGAGGAAAACATTGTGTTGTCATGCAATCAATCAATTATTGTAATGCTCCAACAAACTCTTATGAGGTTGAACATCTAGGGGCTCCATGTTGAATACGTTGTGTAGGACCATTACTCTAGGGATTACCATCCCATTGAGACACAATGTAAAATCAATTAGCAATAATAGAAGCACTATGAAGCTATAAAGGGGAAATGGTTCAATAACCCTTTGTTCCTACTAAGATAAAAATATAGTAAGGACTTCTCTGGGGGTTCTCATTTCACTAAATTTTCTCCCCTTGGTTTTAATGAAGGTAACTTGAACTAGAACTTATTGTCCACTATTAGCAATCCTAGTTTATGAAAGAATGGGTTCCATGATCATGGGGGATCCAAATATGGGAGTCATGGCAAGGATGAAGACAAGCATCATGATGATGATTATGGCTGTGACCATCAAAGAGGGGATAGTAGGTACTATGATGTTATTCCTCTTTCCTCTTCACCTTCATCATCCTCTTCTTCCTCCTCTAGCTTCAATCAAAGCCATAGAGGACATGCCTATGATGGAGGTAATTGGTAGGATAGAGATGATCATAGGGATTTTCAAACTAGTCAAGATTAGGGGTGTGGCCAATTAAGGAATGCCTACCATCATAAAAGAAGAGATTGTAGAGGGCATCATGGGCATCATGGCCATTACAAAGGCTATGACTATGATGAGCCTTTACTTGCAACTCAAAATATGTTGAACATTACAGAGATCATGAGAATTATGATAAGACATGTGAAGGAGAGTAGAATCAAGTGGTTAGATATGAACAATATCCCCAAGTTCAAAGGGGGATACAACTCAAATCTGCAGAACCATATTCAAGCCTTTTATGATGCCTGCACCTTATAGAACATGGAGAATGAATGAATGAAACTAAATTTGTTCCCAAGGACACTCATAAAAGAAGCTAACAGTTGGTACTAATCCTTGGAGCCAAAATAAATCTATAGATGGAGTATGATGCTTGAGCTATTCAATGATAAGTATCAAATGTAATCCTAAGTTTCCAAACTAAGAAAGTCGATCCAAAGTTGGCAACAAGGAATACATGAATCCTTGGATGTGGCAATGGGCAAGTACTATTTCCTTTTGCATTGATGTCCTAGTTATGATTATTCTCAAAGGGATTAGCTTCTCCATATCATAGATGGGCTTCTCACAAAAACAAGGAGAACTCTTTGGTTCTATGCCAAAGAGAGACTTTCAAAATTAAGAGCCCATTAGATTTAAAGGCTAATAGAGTAGGTTTCCAAGGAAGAAGAAGAGTTGATATAAAGAAAAAATGTTGAGGAGTACAACTGAGATCATTCCATTAGAAAAAGGTAAGTTCAATTTTGTGACAATGAGAAGGAGGCACCACTTGATGAGGTGATGTAACAAAAGACCTTTCTTATTTCAAAATTTGTCTTCAAAATTTCAGCGAGGGTAGAAAAAATGTGGGACTTTTTGGATGAAAAGTTCCAAATCTCTTTGAAAGTAGCAGAGGAACCCAAAGAACAAAGTAGTGATCATGATTGCAAGAGAAGGAAGGAAGCTAAAAATGTCCACCAAATGGCTAAAGGTAAGGCTACTATAGTGGAGAAGGTTGTAAAATCTAAAATAGATGATGATGGTGGGTATGACATATGCTAATATGAACATTGTAATGGATGTTGCCCTACTATGTCACACTTGTAGGAGTCTTGGATGTACTCTTTAAATCCTAGATTGGCAAGAAGGAAAGCATCCAAAAGGTTACCTTATCTACAAGGCAACCCAAGGCAATTCCACCAACAATAAGCTTATTATACAAGTCAAGCTTCACCATAACTTAATGAGCAATATCATCAATGGAAACACTCACAATCATGAGGGATGACACCACCAAGATAGTAGTATCCTTACTAGTAGCCTAATCCATATGGGTACTATGTTCAGTAGTTCATTTCTCAGTATGACTCTTCTAGTCATGCCTCATTCTAGCATCACTACTACCCTCTTGAGTACTATATAGTTCAATCTCCATCTTCAAGAAGGGAATCCCTATTTCCTCAATACCCTTCTCATCCTTCTATACATGTCCCTCCACCTTTAACTCAATTACCACCTACTTCATCAATGCAAGATGAAATTCCAGCCCAACCATAGCAATGTAACATTACTAGGGCTATTAACTTATAGTTAGCTTCTCACCCAAGTGGTTTAAAAACCAAAACCCAAAAATGATCATTCTTCTGAACCAATAGTCCTACAAAGCCCTCAACAACATATGTAGCTAATAATCCTACTTCTCCCTCATTCTTTGCATCCACTCCATTTGAGTCCCTTTCAAACCAAACACCTCCCAAGATGCATACTATCATGCTAACCCATGTAGTAATAGATTAGATAAAGGTTGTCCATCTTCCTAA
This sequence comes from Gnetum montanum, assembly GCA_015680685.1. NCBI lineage: Eukaryota > Viridiplantae > Streptophyta > Gnetopsida > Gnetales > Gnetaceae > Gnetum > Gnetum montanum. Next base: position 256,808 of record MNCI01011020.1, on the reverse strand, counting down.
AAAAAGAACTGATCCTAGGAATCCTCTTATTTACCTACAAATCACTAAGGATGAGATTTGTAAAGCCCTTATAAATTCAAGTTCTAGTGTAAATATAATTTTTCATGAGATGTACAAAGTTGTGAACTTGCCTCCACTCAAGAAGAGTAACAACTGTCTTAAGTTGGTTGACCAATCCATCACTATTTCCTTGAAACTAGTGGAAGACATTATGACCACCATTTGTGGGCAGTCCTATCCTACTAATTTCCTAGTGATTTAAGTTGATAATTGTAAGGGGGACTTCCTAATCATCATGGGAAGGGCTTAGATAAGTACCACTAATACATGGCTAGACATCAAAGACCTTTCCTTAGAGATTTCCAAGGAAAATACATTTGGAAAAATAGAGAAGAAGAGATTTACATGCACCATGTACAGTGTACACTAATATAGGGTACAACTATGTGTAGAAACTATGGTCCATAAAGAGTACATCCATTATAGCATGCAGACAATGTGCAAATGAGACAAAAATCCAAAGGTGCTTGTATGTAGAAACCACAAAATAGGAGGGTACCCAATGATTGATAGTTGATCTTTAAATTAGCTCAACAATTTGCATGGAACCAAATTAGAGCCTTATGAATGCCTATGCTAAAGGAATGCATGAACTAAAGCAAGTTCATCACCAACTCTCTGATGATGGACCTAGTGACACTTATTAGGGAGAGTTGGAAATCCCTAAAAACTTTAAACAAGAGCCCCTAGAGTTAAAAGCTCCACTTATCGACATAGAATATGCTTTTCTAAAAAATGACAAGCTAGTAATAGTCAATGTCAATCTTACTTCTTAATAAAAAGAGATGCTATTAAAGGTGGTTAACAAATGGCCAACAACCTTTGCTTGGTCATATTCTAAACTCACTAGGATTGAGCTTAGGATTGAGCTTAGGATATGCTACCATCATATCTATATTGATTCTTTCATAAAGCCAAAGAGGCAGTCGTAGTAGTGGTTGAACCCCAAATTCAAGAAGAACATCAAGGAGTAGATTGAAAAAATCCTCAAGGTAGGGTTCTTCTATTCCAATGTAGATAGCAAGTAGGTTAGCCCACTTGTAATCATGCAAAAGAGAAATGACAAGTAAAGGTCTCCCAAAAAAAAGAGTGCAAAATGAAGAGCCCATAGCTCCTGTATTAACTTTAGATTATTGAATATGGAAACCTACAAAGATCATTTTCCATTTCCATATGTGGACTAGATGTTGGACATCATATCTAAGCATTGCTACTACAACTTTCTATATAGTTATAGTGGCTATAATCAAAATTCAAATTGTATCAAAGGATCAAGAAAAAACTACATTCACAAGTCCCTGGGGGACTTTTGCATATAGAAAGATGCCTTTTGGTCTTTGTAATTCCCCTGCAACCTTCCAACATCTTGTCCTTAGCATTTTTTCAATAGAAAATTGGTAGCAAGGTGGAAGTCTTCATGGATGACTTCACCTGTGGAGCTACATTCAAGTAAGCCAAGGACCATCTTAAGAAAGTGCTTAAATATGTGTGGAGATAACCTTTAGCTCAATTGGAAAAAGATCCATCTAATGATCTAAGAGGGCATTGTGTTGGGGTACAAAATTGCACAAGTAGGGATTGCAGTGGATCCTAAATAAATAAGGACCATGTAGAGGATAACCCATCAACCAAAAAATATCAAAGATGTCTAGTCATTCCTTGGCCACACTAACTACTACCAAAGATTTATAGAGAATTTCTCTAGGATTACTAAATCATTGGTAGAGCTAACAAAGAAACATGTTCCATTTGTATAGACTAAGAAATGTGAAAACGCATTCCAACAACTCAAGCAGAACCTCATATAAACTTGAATTCTATAAGAACCCAAGTAGTCCAAACCATTCCACATCATGAAAGATGCATCAAACTATGTCTTGAAATCCTTGATCATGTAGTTGGATGAATAGAAACATCCATACTACATCTACTATGAAAGTTGGAGCATTGTGGATTCACAACTCAACTACACCACAATCGAGAAAGAACTAATGATGGTGGTGTATTCCTTGGAAACATTGAAGCACTATGTGCTTGGGTACAAGTTATTCATGAATAAATACCATAGTGAAATCGACTTCTTGATGAACAAACCAACAATGAGCCCTCACGTCATACAATGGCTTGTGATCTTATAGGAATTTGATCTAACAATGATAGATCAAAAGGAAACCAAGAATGTGGTTGCTAACCTTTATAAGGTATGCAACGATAGCCTGGTTTGTTAATTTCTTCTTAATGCAAACCGACTATGCATCCTCTAGGATGCTCATGAGAGTCTTTATGGGGGCCACTATGATGGAAAACAAATTCCCATTAAGATCCTAATGGTAGGGTATTAGTAGTCAAAACTCTTTAGAGATGCTCACCAATTCATTCACTCTTGTGATTGTTGCAAACATGATGGTGGGATGACCACTAAAAATAGAGAAGCATCAATAGTGAATCCAACCACTACTAACATCTAGGGCATTAACTTCATGGATTGCATCACACCCATGTCAAATGAAAAGATGTACATCATAGTCATTGTTAACTATTGTAAAAAATGGGTAGAAGTAGCAACTGTCACTAACCATACATCTTCCATAGCTTCTTGGTTTGTACAAAAAAATGTTGTAAATAGGTTTGAGATGCCACATGCATTGATTTATAATAATAATAGTTACTTTACAAGCATCACCTTTTGAAAGCTCATGCAACACTTGAGGGTAAAACCTAAATTAATAACACCCTATCACCCCCAAGCCAATGGTCAAGTAGAGGTAATAAATACAAATATGACTAAGATCTTAGCTAGAATAATTAGCAAATATAGGAGAGACTAGAACCCAGTGATGCCTTTAGGCCTACCACTCAACATGGAAATTCCTTATAGGCTATTCTCTCTATGAGCTAGTGTATGGAAAATTTCCAACTCTTCTAATTCAATCCAAGCTCCATACACTTTTAACATCTTGTGATCTTGATCTTGACCTTAGCCTAGCAAAAAAAGAAATATTGATCAACCTTAACATCCTAGATGAGAATAGATTAGTGGCCCTATCCTTGAATAAAGTGCATAAGGAATTTAGCAAAAATTATAGATAATGACTTTTGAAACCAATGCTTAAATCACCATGACCTCAAAATAAGAAAGGTAAAATTCCAACATGGAGACAAGATCTTTTACTAGAACCCCATGCATGTACCTCAAAAGACTAAGTTTCAAACATTATAAAAAAGGCCTTACATCATTTATAAAACCTTCCCTTCTAGGATGATGTTGACCTATAAACCTAAAAGCCTAAATAAGAAGTGTTTAGTTAACACACAATAAGTCAAACCTTTTCATGAGCCCAAAAGAGCTAGTGCTAGCAACACCTCATTAGATGGATAACCATGCTCAATTTTTTGGATCTCTTCCTTCTAACTTAGTTGTGGGGGAGATGGCCATCCATGCTAATTATGTAAAACACTCATTAGCTTTCATAATTTTTTTTACACCTTTTTATTTTTACACTTTTTATTTTACACCATTTTTTGTTTTACAACATCGTTAGTACATTTTATCTTTCTTGGATGTTTTATAATTTCTTTTATATTTTACTTTCTTTTTGTGTGTGTTTTTTTTATGTTTTTTTAATAAATTTCTTTATTTTTCTTTATTTCCAATAGGACATAGTGATGTTTTAGCTATTTGCTAATGGTGGTTTGTACTTTATGTTTTTGATTGCTAATGTCTAGCTTCTCTTTGAATTTTGATATTGATAACTAAGACAAAGTTTTTTTCTCATGGATCATGTAGTGAGTCCACATCATCCACTAATCCAAAACACTCTATGGTCTTCCTTGTTCTAGAAATATGATGTCCCTTTCATTAATAAAACTTTACTAAACTTGTGACCTCGGTAGTTTCCAAACTTTGGAAAGATTAAATAGATTGACAAGGGTGTGACTTCAAGGAGACTTAATGCTCTTTGTACTTTTCTTCTCTCTTGAGTGCATGAGTTTTTTAATGGATTTCTTATCATTTTTCTGTCAACCAATAATAAGAAGCTAAAGTCTTTGCATGGTATGATTCCCATCTAAAATTTCATAAAAACATATAAGAAAAAATGATGGAAACTCAAAGCACATCCCTTAGACAAAATAACAAGCTACAAGCACTAGTTATGGGACTAGAAAGATACATTATCCATGCTTGAAAGTCCCCTCTAACTAAGGTTCTTTCTCACTTCTTGCTTCTCTTTTCTTCTATATAAGGAATGGTGATTGATCTATGGGAGCATTATTGTATGTGAAGTCATTAAAAGTCATTGGTTTTGATCTAGACTAAGGATGAACTTTATCGGGTCATTTAAGCATAAATTCCATAAGGAACTTCATGTGACCATGATTTGGAACTCCATTCTACCTTTCCTCTTAATGAGTGACGAGAAGCCCCTACACTCAACCATACGAATACGAGCATAGCACATGTGATCCGATAGAACTCCATAGACTAATTGCCTACATGCCTCATGGAACACTTAGGGTTAATCATTCATTGTCTTCCCATGCTTACTTGTATCTGTCATGGTGTATGGTTAAGTAAGTCTGAGGTATATGATTTTTATGCTTTTTATGTTTTTGTCTCCTATGCTAACAAGCTGACTAATTAACTAACTCTAACTAATGAACTAAGTCTAAATTAACCTAGCGTCAGCATCCATTCCCACTCACCATTCACACCCTAAACCAATGCAACCATAGTTACCAAATGCTAATCGTTGCTCGGATCACCACGCGTAAAACACGTGCTCGAAGTGGTCATACTAAGGCACTTAACTATGAGAGAAGGGTTGAGAGAAAAAGCAGTAAATAACTAATAAAGCATGTAAATAACAGATAATAAATAACAGTAAATAAAATCCTAATTAGCCTATTCCATG
>MNCI01011020.1:181304-251820 GCA_015680685.1 Gnetum montanum | reverse complement strand
CACTTTAGGACTTCTACTACAGGCACATGGAAAATATTCTATCTCTAGAGTGATCAATCTACTAGAGTTTCCCTACTGTCTAGCCTAGGATGAGAAAACAAGGGAGAGCCACCTCTTATTTATAGATATAATGACACACCACGATATTGTACTATCCTAAATCGTCGGTGTAAGGCTGGAAGGGAAACAACCACCAAGAGATCGTCGGGTAGTCATAGCTGACCCTGCCTTCGCCCGAGGGCAAGTTGGAAAAGTAAACGAAGGCAGAGTGCCTTGGATGGTTTGCATGCAAATCAACCAAAGACTTTCCCAAGCATAAGCTACGACTAGCATTGGGGTTATCATAAACAGGATGTAAAAGGAGTGTAGACAATGATACGAAATGTAAATAAAGCGTATTGAATTATGAATAAAGCATAAACAAAGTTATATTTGTAAGGCATAAATAGAACTTAAACAATGTAAATGGGAGGCAATAGTGAAATTTTATTATATTGTTTTAAAAAAATGTGCACCGATCAAAGCGCAATTACACAAGTGTGAATGGCAAGTCAAATGCCTAGCCTCGGAAAGATATGACACGATGATGTGACAATGTGAGAAGAACTTGGAAGCCAAAAATTGGATGTGCTGAGCACCCAAGGATTGCAGGTTCTGTCTTTCTTCAGAATTTCCAATCTCTCTAATCTTTGCCTCTTCCTCTCCCTTCTCTCTTGTTGCTTTTGCTTTGCTTCTCTTTGCATCTTTGTTGCCTCCTGTTTGTGTGAATTGATAGGGTATTTATAGGGTTGGGCTAGGGTTTGGATAGGGTTTTCTTTGACCAGGTTCAACGTATTTTACAATTTGTGGGTCATTCAAGCCCATAAAAAAATTTAGAAATACAAGCCCTCAAGCGATAAAAAAATTTTAAAAATTTTAAAAAGATTAGCTCCAACTCTGGCCCGCTTGGAAAAATTATATTTCTTTTTTTTCTTTTGCTGAATATTTGGCCTAATTTTGCATGGGATTTCATATCCCTTTGCCATTTTATAGATTTCTTGAAAAAGAAAATCAAGAAGGATTAACATTGCCCTGCTTGTCTAGCATCCAGTGTGACTTGCAGTGTGACCTCCAAAACTTGCAATTTTGGGTTGAAATCTAGAATTTCTGAAGACTGGGACCCATAATTATCAATAGTGAACCTTGAGGATGAATTACACCCTTGAAATCAAGTCATTTTGGCTCAGTTTTTGGGCTCTAAAAATTGGTGATGCTAATCCTTACGCTGTGCAGCGTTTGAAAAAGTAACCCCAGCGTCACCAAGTTAAAATGGCATATTTGAGGCCCAAATCTTGATTTTTTGGAGGCTGGGAGCTACTGGGGGCCTTGGTGAAGGTCATGGAGGGTCCTTGTGCTTGATTTCAGCCTATTTTGACTCAATTTCAGGGCTCCAAAAGTTGGTGATGCTGATCCTTATGCTATGCAGCGTCTGAAAAAGTAACCAAAGTGTACTTAGCCAAAAAACAAACATTTTAAACCTGAAAATTTTGATTCTGGATGCTGAAAGTTGGTCCAGTCGCTTGTGGGCCCTGGGGGAACCTTGCTTGTTGAATCATGGGCCATCGAGGGCTATTTCAGAGGCCTCCAAGTCTGGTCATGCAATACTCATGTTGGGCAGCAGCATGACTTAGCTTAATTCTTGTCTAAAAGTGTTAGGCCAAAATTAGTGGTGTTTCATTGGTCCCTCTTTGTTGACGTCTAGAGGACTCCACCAGAGAGGTGTCGACAAAGAAGTGCAAAACACCATGAGCAATAAAGCATCAAACATTAACCATCGGCACTTGGCTGGGTGTCATCACACCATTTTCAAAAGTACATGGGATTTAAGGGAATGTGGTTCAAGATGCAAGGGAATCGGTTGTAACCAAGAAAGCTAGGAGGTTAAGGGCTATGATCGCTATTGGGATTTGTGGGAGAGAAATTCTCTCTTGTGCACAAGTCATGTCATTGGTCCTTGTCAATAGCCAAGTTTTTAGCAGACTTGAAACCAAGACATAGGAGGTGTGTTCTTTGGAGAAACGGGACTCTTATAGAGTATTTGCGGGGCCCGTTGTAAACAGCCAAAGCCACTCAATGATATGCAACATGGTCTCTTTGAGACATGAGTGTAACTATTTTTTCAGGACAACTACCTTCTCACTTGGGGCTTGTATGAGAATGGCCAATAGTCTTTTGTTCATGATGTCAATGGGGTCTTGAAGACCTTTTCTGTGTATTTTGCTCTTTGACCATTTTTTTTTGTTTTTTATTTTTTTTTGTTTTTTCTTTCTTTTGGTCTTTTTGAAAGAGCTTTCTTTTTGTGTTGTGCTCGTGTTTGAGCACTTGCATTTTGCATCATGTACTGTGTATCATGTTTTGTGTCGCAACTGCTTAGAGAGTTATAGTGTGCAATAGTGTATCAAGAGTTTTGAGGTGAGCAGAATGTATCAAGGGAGTGTAATTGAATAGGCTAAGGGGAGCATGATGGAGAAATAGGGGATGCATCGGGAGTCAGGAATGTACTTATGAATGGATTGATTAACCCAGTCGCGTGCATCAGGAAAAATGTGATACCTTGTCATCATGATGAAGTGCATCTATGCATGAATGCCTCAGAAGTGTCATCTTGCAAACACAACTCCAAGAAGACAAGAAAAGCACAAATGAAATAGTCAGCTAAACACTTTAGACAAGTAGATGGAGTCACCATGTGCAATTTTCAAAGAAAATAGAATCATAAACAACATCAATTTCATTAGGCCCCATGAGATGAATCATGCAACAAGTCTTTGTGGAATAAGAATAGCCAACTGCAACAATAGATCCTTTTAAATTTTTCCTAATTGTCAATGATGTCACCAGTTTATAGTCTTAGCAAACTATTGTGGATTAGTTTCATTTCATAACCCCTTGGATGGTATCAGTTCAGAATCGTGGCAGACGGTGCATTGCTAGTTTATAGTCATGACAGACTGTGAAGAGGCAAACTAGTTTATAGTCTTAGTGGACTCTGGATGCTAGTTTCATGTCATGGCAGATGGATGTAGTAGTTTAGTGTCATAATGGACAAAACTCTGTGGTATCAGTTTTAGGTCATGATCCAGGACTATTCTATGGTATCAGTTTTAAGTCATGATCCAAGACTGTTCTGTGGTATCAGTTTTAAGTCATGATCCAGGACTATTCTGTGGCATCAGTTTTAAGTCATGATCCAGGACTGTTCTGTGGTATCAGTTTTAAGTTGTGATCCAGGACTATTCTGTGGTATCAGTTTTAAGTCATGATCCAAGACTATTCTGTGGTATCAGTTTTAAGTCATGATCCAGGACTGTTTGTGCCAGTTTATAGTCATAGTGGACTGATGCTTACCTTGCTTGTGTAAAGTGTGATGCTTCATGCATGGTCATGCTACGTGCCTGTGAGATCCTACAAAAAAATGAACTAGGAAGAAAACAACATCAAGCGACACCTGCCGTACATAGATTTAGAATGTATGAATGAAAGAAAAGCAATGCAAAAAATGATAATTTTAGGCCATTCCAGACCATAAGCTAGTTTAAGGCCTTTTCGGGCCATGTTATTTTGTAGTTTTATGTTTTTTCTTAATTGTTTTTCTTTATTTTCTAGAGTATATGTGTGCAAATAAATGTAACATAAATTTCTAAAATGTAAAGTAAGATGTAAGGAAAATACTTGGAAAAGAAAGCAACAACCGTACAAGAATCTAAATCGTAACTTGTAACCTATAAGCAAAAATTTAATGTAAGATGACGAGAGTTTGTAAATTTGTAATTTGTTGGCTCTAGTTTAAAGCCATTTTGGGCTTGGTACATCAGTTTAAAGTCTTGATGGACTATTGCATCTGTTGTTAAAGAAAGGATTACCAGTTTTATGCCATGGTGAGCCAAAGGTAGTAATGTTTTCAAGAAGTTTTAAATGGAACTGATCATTTCTAACTGTGGCTAGTTTAATGTCATTGCAGACGTGTTGTAGTTTAATGTCATTTCAAACAGTTTGTAGTTTAACGTCATTTCGGACAATTCGTAGTTTAACGTCATTTCGGATAGTTTGTAGTTTAACGTCATTTCAGATAGTTTGTAGTTTAACGTGATTTTGGACAGTTTGTAGTTTAATGTCATTTCAGACAGTTTGTAGTTTAACGTCATTTCGGATAGTGCTAGTTGGGTTGTGAATCAATGTTGGGTTCATGTTTTGATGTATGTCCATGGTTTCTTGTTTAGGCTTAATGAACTCAATTTTTGACCCTTGATCTATCTGAAGGTATGAGGAAATGATTGATGATGTTGTATCCCCATGTATGATGATCTCACCACCCTCGTAAGGTAGATGTATCTCCTTATGGATTGGTGAAGATATGGCTTTAAGTTGAGCTAGCCAAGGACATCCTAGGATCAAATTAAACCTTGGCATTTCATCAACCACTATGAATTCAGCTGATGTAGGGAATTGGTCTCCGGCTATGAAATCTAAGGTAACCATGCCTTTTACTCCCACACGGGAACCACTAAAGGATCTCAAGAAAGAGGTTGTTGTAGATTGTATTTGTTCAGTGAGTCCCAGTTTTTGAATGATGGAAAAATGTATTACATTTGTTGCTGCACCATCATCGACATGCACCCTACGTATTTTGAAATGATCAACCTGTATTGTTATGAACATAGCGGCTATGGTGATTTCCCTTGTTTTCTCATCTAGCTTAATTTCCTTAACATGGAATTATAAGCATGTGGTCTTCAATTCCTAAAGTTGTGGGGATAATACTGCATAAATGGATGGTTCATCTACAGGAAGATCCTCACTAACAGGAATTGAAGTTAGCATTCGTATGAGAGTCTCTCGATGTACTGGTGAAGTCATTACTAGGTCATACAAACTTAAAGAAGTATTCTTTTGTTTTAAGGCTTGTGTGACTTGGGTCAATGCATTAGCTAGGTCTTTACCATTTGTGACATTCTTATCTGTGGAGATTTGGTCCATTTGACCTAACATTCGTATTTCTCGTGGAGGGGTTTTTACGTTAGTAGCTGAGAATGTTGGGTTTGGGATATGACTTGTACTAGGCTCATTAATAGATGAACTCATGGGAATGGTGCTTAGTGGTGTAGGCTTTGGCAGTCCTAATTCGTGTCCATGGTTCTCTCTCTCCATGTGCTCTCTTTTTTCTATTTCTAAGCGCTCTCTTATTAGCCTATTGGTAAGACATTCTTACGCAGGTCTTCGAGAAGTGGAGGTGGGTTGTGTGCAAGGGTGTTTTTGCACCTGAACCACAAAGGGAATGGGTCAGTTTTTAGATGGTATGTTTGTTGTGGTGGCAACCGAAGGAGGTATGTGGATAATAAATGGTTTTGATGGTGTGGGGGATGTGCATGTGGTAAAAGGGGTTTGAGGAGATGTTGGGGTAGGTGTGTTTTCTGAAGGCCTTTGAATCACAAAAGGTCTTCGCGGAACGTCTTGTCTGTTTTCCATATGGATAGTATTAATCACATATGGAGCATTATTGGTTTTGGTATTGAGAGGATCTTTGTAAACCCCCATGGATTGGTTTTGGGGCCTTACTGTGTTTGTCTCATCAAATACCACTTCACCCCCATCTATCATGCGTTGTATGTCTTGTTTCAATGCAAAGCAGTAATCAGTCCCATGACCACACCATTGATGATATTCACAAAACCTATTCAACCTAAAGCCTTTTGGAATGGGAGGTTCATTGGCTGTTGCTAAGGCTAGATTTTTGGCCAATTCGCAAAAGCAATCATGTCTGTCTGAGGTCGCAGGAGACATTTTTTTTTGTTGAATTAGCCTAGCCTTTAGAAGTTGATCAAGTAGTTGTGAAGGCTTCATGGGCAATGGTGTGTATTGAGTAGGGTCTTTCCTTTCGAAGGTACGTGCATGACCTATGTTGTTGTTTCTATTTGAGGAACCTTCAAGTGTATGAGTGGGTGTTATTCTTTCATAGTTGTTTGGGATAGTGGGTTGTTTTCCCTCAACCACTGCTTCTACCATTGTTTTGGGTTTATCTTTCCTTATGTGTTGTCTTCTAAAGGATGAGTAGGCTAGGTCATTACTTGTTTGTGCTACTTATTCTATGTCTTTGATTTGTAAGAATGCTTGGCTCAATGTGCGAGCTTTCAGGTAGTAAAGTTTTGACTTAATAAAGTCATTCACCACTGATTTGAGGTTAGTGAGTAAATATGTTTTGGGGATAGGTTCGTGAAGTTCATTTAAGGTTGCACTCCACCTTTGGATAAATGTTTGTGCTGGCTCTAAAGGCACTTGTTTAATTTGAATCAAGCTATCTAATGTGGCTTCAGGTTTTAAGTTGTACTTGAAACAGGTGACAAACTGATGCAGAAAATTCTCTAAAGAAGATATGGAGCTATGAGGTAAAGATTGGTACCAGTCTAAAGCTTTTCCGGTTAAGGACATTGCAAACACTAGCAAGATTACATGGGGCCATGCTTGAAGTAAAAGGCTTTCGGTTCTAAATGTCACTAGGTGGGCATTTGGGTCCTCCTTCTCCATTGTACTTGGTCAGTTGAGGTAATGAGACTCCTTTTAGCAAATTCAAGGGTGGAACTAAGGGGTCAATTGGGTCATCTTAATAGAAATCTAGTACCTTGACTTCCTCATTGTTGAAAGTTTTAAGGCATTTTAATTCTTCTGCCAATGAGTGCATCATTTTTTGTGTGTCTGCCCATTCTTGGGTGGTAGGCAAACCAATGGATTGAGTTGAGTGTGGATGATAATGGTTTAACTATTGCATTGTTTATGGAAAAGCATGTTGTTAGGCTGACATTTGTTGTGGTGGGATGGTATTCGGGACTGAGACTACTGGTGGAACCCATTGCCCAACCACATGTTGTGAGGCAACACCTTGAACATGTTAGGTAGGAGTAATTAATGGTGCCCTATGAATTTGCATCTGGGGTATGTAATGGGTGGATGTGGAAGCTGGTATGATTGATGGTATTCCAATTATTTGAGGTTGGAGGATTGACCCTTTGTTGGTTTGGGGGAGTTGTTGGGACTACACTGGTGGAGGAATGATGGAAGTGGATGCATAAGAGTGAATGATATTGAGCATGGAGAAGATAGGTATGGAATGGAAAATAGGTGCTTGAATGTTTCTAGATGAAGAAGGAAACATAGTTTCTTCTAGGAAAGGATGGGATACTAGGTTTTTGTGGGCATGGGGGCTAACAGTATGGTATGATTCTCCATGTTCAGATTGGGCTGCAAAGTCATCTTCTTCATCTTGAGGCTCTATGGGAGGTAGTTATAAGCCTTGACTTCTAGTCATAAAAAGTTGGGATATGAGTTTATGATGGTTTTCAGATAGTGGGATCATGTCAAAAGATGAAGGGATAAACTCACGTCCTCCTTTATGGATGAATTCATATTCTTGCTTAGCTTCCCTCTCTATACGATCAATGGGTAGGTTGGCTTGGATCTTGACACAGATAAAATTATATTGTTCAGGTGTAAGAGTTGTGTGAATAGGGCCTTTGCCTTGTAGCCTAAGGGATTGGCATGTAGGGCCTTGAGGATTTATGTGTTCAGTAATGGTTATGGATTCCATAGCAATCACAGGGTTTGAAGCAATTGATAGTATTACTGGATTGACTTGGGAAGATTCCATGATAAATGTGAATGGACTGGGATAGACGAATGGAGTTGGATCGTAAGCAGTTGTAGTGTGGGGTGATTCAAGCTTAGTGTGATCAACAAGGATGAAGAGACTCAAATGGGCAAGATGGATGAGTTTTGATAGATAGTGAGGTTTTTAATCAATAACAAGAAACAGGCCCTCCTTCTAGCGCCAAAAACTGTACTGACCTAAATCGTCAATGTAAGGCTGAAAGGGAAACAAACACCAACAGACCATCAGGCAGCCACAGCTGACCCTTCCTTCACCTGAGGGCAAGCTGGAAAAGTAAATGAAGGCAGAGTGCCTTGGATGATTTGCATGCAAATCAACCAAGGACTTTCTAGAGTGTAAGCTACGGCTAGCGCTGGGGTTATCGTAAATATGATGTAAATGGAGTGTAGACAATGATAAAAAATGTAAATAAAGCCTATTGAATTATGAATAAAGCATAAACAAAGTTATATTTGTAAAACATAAACAAAACTTAAACAATGTAAATGGGAGGCAATAGTGAAACTGTATTATATTGTTTTAAAAAAATGTGCACCGGTCAAAGCGTAGTTGTACAAGTGTGAATGGAAAGTCAAACGCCTAGCCCCAGAAAGATATGACACGATGATGCAATGATGTGAGAAGAACTTGGAAGCCAAAAATTAGATGTTCTGAGTGCCCAAGGATTGCAAGTTCTGTCTTCCTTCAGAATTTCCAATCTTTGCCTATTCCTCTCCCTTCTCTCTTGTTGCTTTTGCTTTTCTTCTCTTTACCTCTTTGTTACCTCCTATTTGTGTGAATTGATAGGGTATTTATAGGGTTGGACTAGGGTTTGGCTAGGGTTTTCTTTGACCAGGTTCAATGTATTTTACAATTTATGGGTCATTCAAGCCCATAAAAAAATATAAATACAAGCCCTCAAGCGATAAAAAAAATTAAAAAATTTAAAAATATTAGCTCCAACTTTGGCCTACTTGGAAAAATTATATTTCTTTTTTTTCTTTTGCTGAATATTTGGCCTAATTTTGCATGGGCTTTCATATCCCTTTTCCATTTTATAGATTTCTTGAAAAATAAAATCAAGAAGGATTAACACCGCCCTGCTTGTCTAGCATCCAGCGTGACTTGCAGTGTGACCTCCAAAACTTGCAATTTTTGGTTGAAATCTGGAATTTCTGAAGGCTGGGACCCATAGTTATAAATAGTGAACCTCGAGGATGAATTACACCCTTGAAATCAAGTCATTTTGGCTCAGTTTTTGGGCTCTAAAAATTGGTGACGCTGATCCCTACGCTATGCAACATGTGAAAAAGTAACCCCAGCGTCACCAAGTCAAAATGGCATATTTGAGGCACAAATCTTGATTTTTTGGAGGCTGGGAGCTACTAGGGGCCTTGGTGAAGGTCATGGAGGGTCCTTGTGCTCGATTTTGTCCTGTTTTGACTCAATTTCAGGGCTCCAAAAGTTGGTGACGCTAATCCTTACACTGTGCAGTGTCTGAAAAAGTAACCAAAGTGTACTTAGTCAAAACCAAACATTTTGAACCTAAAAATTTTGATTCTGGATGTTGAAAGTTGGTCTAGTCACTTGTGGGCCCTAGGGGGACCTTTCTTGTTGAATCATGGGTAATCAGGGGCTATTTTGGAGGCCTCCAAGTTTGGTCACGCTATACTCATGTTGGGCAGCAGCATGACTTAGCTTGATTCTTGTCTAAAAGTGCTAGGCCAAAATTAGTGGTGTTTCATATATCGCGTATAAGATGATACAGGGGAAGAAGCGATATCACGAGGGATGTGATATCGTGGCCTATGCGATATCGTGTCCCATCACCTCTCATCCACCAATGCTTACTGCTTTTCACCTCACCACTAGTTTTTAGGTCTTGTTCAATGTCGTAGTTTAACATGTCAAAATTCTTAGGTAGATTCTTCCAATTAAGATACTTAACATTTCATAACCATTAATCAATTGCAAGGTCCATGAACTCCTTATTTTGAATATATTTTAAGGGAAAAATGGCATGGGATTGCTATGGGAAGGATCCACTTGCATTTCTCTTGGTTGAACTAATTAAGTTCTTTATCCTTAGGTATTTTTGCAATCAAATCTTCTACATTCCCCATCAGTTGCATCCAATTGTGCACTTGTTAATGATATTTTCCAATAAAATCTTATTCTCCTAATCAAAACTCCAATTTTGTGCATATCAAGCCCTCTTCAAGTATTTCATCATGTTCATGGATTTTCTTGCTCTCCAAGGATCCCAATTTCATGATGAAACTTCTTCTATTTTTTCAAATTTTAAAAGTGAAAAACTTTCTTGATGGACCTCATTAATGAAGGGGACATGTAGACATGGTGACCCTTAGTGATTTTTCACATTTGTGCTTAAACAAGGGGATGTTCTTGAATTCTTCAGAGCCCAGAAATTCCAAGAGCCATAACTTCCAAACCGTTTGTCTGATTCACCTCATTCTTCAATTTTGTAGCTACTAGAGGTAAGCTCTTTGTCATGGGGGCCACAAACCTTAGGTTTTCTATGGGAGATATTTTGAAATTTTTCTAACTCCTACAAATATTTAACTAATTAATTAACATTAAAACATTAATTTGAAGAAGTTAAATCCTTTCAACAAACTCTGGTGACCTTCTAAGTCAAAAATCATTAAAATAATGAATCTTCCATAGTTATAACTTAGTCAAAGTGTAACTATCCAACAAGATAAGGTACCTAAAATTTATAAGTTACACATTGTATGCTAATACTTGGTTATGTTGTGGGCATATATGGAACCTAAGGGAAATCACACACAAGGGAGAGGACCATTCCAACTAAGGGACAAATGATCGAGAATAGGAAGCAACCAGGAATAGCCCTAGGAGCAAGTAGCTAAGACCCATGCAACGAGACCTCTTTGGAAGGAGCTCAAAGTGGAATTTGTCAAACAAATTCCCAAAGTAGTAACCACAACTAAACAATCACACTAAGATGAGGAACCAAGGCTAAGACCAAGCCTTGAGGTCACCCTAATGGATGCCTACCTTAATCAAATCAAATCTAAGGAGGCCTAGTAATCTATTTTTTAAGAGTTAAAATTTGGATCTTTATTGGTGTTTTCTCCTCTAGAAGTCAAGATGTAATTGTAGAACTTTTCCATATGGCCCATCATCACTTCTGGCAAGGAGTGGTACATGGAAGAGACCTACCTCTTTTGGAATAATAGGTAGGTATGTTCAATGATCAAAATCAAGGAAATTTCTATGTCCTCCTTGGTGAAAGTAATTTTGGAGATCCTTGAGTTACCTAAGACTAGGGTGAATCTTGTAGAAATTTAAACACAAGTAGATCTTGGCATTAAGTAGGAATGGACGTAGTGGAGCTATGGTGTTGACCACAAAGAGTTTGATGCACTTACCATGGTGGAACATGCATACTTCAAGATTTTAGACTTTCACCTCAATCCAACATTGATGCCAAGTAAATTCATAGCCTTGTTCACCCATGCATGTGCCACTCTAAGTAAAAGATTCTCAGTTAACCTTCCATAGCTAATCAATCTTGCAATAGAGAAGTGATTCAAGAAGAATAAATGTGGAAGGAAGGTACTTTTCTTTCCATGTATCATTAAAAAATTATGTAAGAGGGGAGGCATATCATGCTACACAAACAACTTTGTTTGACATGACCCAACCATCTCTTGGATGAAAGTAATGAAGGACAAAGTGCTTGCAAAAGTTATTCAAGAAGAGGATTAGTAACCACCACCTCCACCATCCACTCATGAAACAATGCTAGAGACCTATGTTGCCATTGAACACATGCATGAACTCCAAGAGAAACTCTTATAATAGTAATATCAACAAGCAAGAATGAGTGGTGGTGATCCATCTATATATAGACTAGCAATGAGCCACCTCAATGAAGTGGCTTGAATCATTAGTTAGATAGAAGGTGGGATGTAAATTTTCTCAGCCCAACAAATGCAGGTGGTTGTAAGGTCAAATCCAACTATTTGAGAGGTAAATATGTCCTTTATGAAATAGTAGAAATTCCTAGAAATCTTTGGGAATGTCACTAACTCTTTGATGTGTCTAGAGAAGAGTGAGGGGATAACTATCTTGGTGATGCAGCACCATGGGTACAAGACAATGGTAAAAGTGGTTGCTAACAAAGTTGTTGAAGCACTCAATGTGCCTACAACATCTGTACTAGATGTTTCTACACTTAGAGATGTGTAGATGTCCATAGAAAATTTTAGTGATAGATTGAGCACAACCCAGTAAGAAGAATTGCTAGACCAACTAGTGGAAAATAGACAATCAAGTTTAGATATCTTTGATCTTCTAGATACCATCACTGTAGTCCAGTCAAAGCTTTTATAAAGGTCAAGTGCATCATAATGGAGGAAGTCTATACCTTATGCCAAAAATATGCAACTGAGATTACCACCTAGAAGAATGAGGCTGTAAAAATTAAAAGAGTGAAGAATCACTACAGAGACTAAGTGGAATTGCAAAAAGAAATCAATGAAAAGCACATCCAATTGGCAAAGGCAAAAGTCACCAAGGCCTTCCAACATCTCAAGGAATGAGGCAATGTCTAGCAACCTATCTTTGATGGGTTGAACACATAAAACAATGTTGAAATATACCTAAAGGATATGTAAATTAAGGAGATGAATAAATATATAAAGCTTGCCAATCTTCGCTATGTAAACCTAATGATGCTGACTACTAGAAGGCTACAGTCAAAGTTGGAAAAATAAGTGGCTAGCTCATGCTTGTTGTATGAGGTAGAGTTTAAGCACCATAAGGAGACCAAGAAAAAGCTTGAGACAACAAACATGAAACTCAAGGCTCTTAAGGCAAAGTTCATTGATCAAAGATTAACTACTAAGAACCTAGTGAAAAGGATGAATGACTACCATAAGCTATAGAATGGATGTAGAGTGATCAACATCAAATGTAAATAGTTCATTTCCTGGTTTGTGAATGTGAAGGAGTTATTCCCAACAATGTGCCATCCATGGGATGTTCCCATTCCAACCCACATTGGTGAAGCTACATAGACCATGAATAAGATGAAGGAACTATTAAACACCTTCCTTCTTCCACCAGAATTTGTAGCTACTACAAGACAACCATAATAACCATCTCAATCATCATGTGCACTTAAAGTAGGAGAAGTTCCTTTGAAATCTTAAGAGCCTACATTGCCTAGGACTTTTTGAACTTCTTCATCATCTTCACACCATTTAAGGAGTTGTATTTGTCAGTTCTATCTTGGTATTCAATTTTGTTATCCTAAACACTAAAATTTTGTAATGATTGTAAACCGTACACTTGGGCACTTAGTTTTTATTGTGTTTTTTTTTTGTGTCTGTAGTCAATCAATAATCCCATAACTTCCCAAATGTTGTAAAGAACTCAAGGATAAATTTTCATTTAGTTATCGGGATATGATGAGTCAGTCATTGGGCCATGTCAATGGGATGCTATCGATGCAACCCTATTAACAAGATCTTATCAATGTGATCCCATTGATGCAAAGTTTGACCCATTGATGTGTACCTGTTGTTGGGGCACTATGTTTCTGCCTATAAATGTGTATTTACCGACTGCATTTATGGTGACCTTTTCATAGTTATAGCAAAGCACTTGTAAGTTTTCTATTTAAGAGCTAGAACATTTTTTGACTACCCCTAGTAGGATTCGAAGAGTGTATGAATCTTTATTTGAGCACTATTGTACCTGAGCACTTCAGTGTGGACAACAATAAAGATGAACTTTTTTGATAAACCTTGTAGCACTTGGACTAGATTAATTATTTTTGTATGCATTTAATATTCATGCAATTTACCATAATTTTTTTAAATAATTAGGTAATCAATCAATATCAATTTAATATTAACACATAAGTACAACCACTATGAGCATACGCTTGGTGCTTGGTATCCCAATAATGCTTAACATTTGGTAATCCAGTAGCATTATAACATGTTCAAGATGTGTACAACAAGTGGAAATAGATGGTTACATTAGGATTAGTTAGATATTAGCTAGTAATTAGATTAGATTAGTTAAACAATTAATTACTTTATTGTTCATTTTTATTCTTAGGTGACTGAAACACCACCAATTTTAGACGTTAGCAATTCAACCACAAATTTATCTAACTGTCAAAACTTGGAAAAATTTTCTAAGTGTTGGTGCTACGCTCCCTAGCATAGCCAACATTGCATGCATCAGGGCCTATTTTGCTAGATTTTCTAAGTGTTAACAGAAGCTACATGAAAATTTTTCTAAGTGTCCTGTTACGCTCTCACTCTGCCTACTACGCTTTAGAGCATAGCTAGGGTAGCACACACTTCCATGGCTAGTTTGCCAAATGCCAAGCTAGAAGTTGTTAGGATTGCTTGGGATGGATGAAATAGTTTGGAAAATTTTCTATCTTTTGGGTTTCTGCACAATGCTACACTCCCCAGTGTAGCCAATGTAGCACACTTTTCAATGGCTAGTTTTTCCTAAGTGTTAGGCAAGAATTTGTTAAGCTAGCTTGGCATAAAAGAGACATTTGGCAAATTTTCTAACTCTTGAGGCTACTTCTTCTACTACACCATAGAGTGTAGCCAGCGTACCATGAAGGAAGATTGTAGATCCTGTCAAAATTTTTCTAAGTATCCTTACTATGCTCTACTGTGCTCCAAAGTTTAGCTAGCATAACTAGTGCTAGAAATCAAATTTTACAAAATTTTTCCAAGTGTTGTGTTATGTTCTAGAGTGTAGCTAGTGTGACACTAAAGAAGAGCTTTCAATAGCCTCCAAAATCCTTTAGAACTCATCATTAGCATTCGTCTTAGCTTTGACATTTCATGATTAGCAATTTGTATCTCTTTTGCATCTCCATTGGTCCCCCAAATTGTATCTATGCTTGACCCTACTTGAAAGAGAGGAAGATGTAGTCCTGGAGTATAGCCTACAAGTGTAGTATTTTTTGCACTATTTGTAGGTACTTTGCAGTTATTTAAACTTTGGCACATGCAATCTTGGTAGTGTAGTCCTAGTTTAGCAATCTCTAGGAACTAGTTGTAGTATTCTAGAGCATAATACTTTGTTTCTCCCATGGAAGCATAGCAAATGTTAGTGTAGCCCCATCTACCGTCATGCCATGTGGTGCTCAATCTGCATCTTGTGCCACATGGTACCTGATCTACATTTCACACTAAACCTAGCCCTATAAATACCCTTGCATTCAACATTCTATGGGTTGGCAAAATTAAAAGAGCATTGGGAATTTTGGCATTCTGAGCATTCTTAGCATTCTCACACTTGAGCACACCTAGCACCTTGGTACATTCTTGGATCCCATCAGACAACTCGTGCACACTATCTAAAATTTAGTTCACTACTGTACACATGGAACATAGTAATAGCCAACCCAAAAGGTTCAATCCCCATGACAACCATTAGTTCCATGTCCCAAATGTCCCAGACACTATGGCTACACTACTACACTAACATTGTGCCTACTTGTACACCATGTACCACTTTCACCTCTTTTCCTACAATAGCTACACTCCCCCATCTAGGGTTGTGCACTTTCATTCTTATGTTCTATTTCATTTTTCAAGCACTCTTTCTTTGGCACTTATCATAGTGCTTGCATTTTCTTTACTGTTTTACATGTATTTGCATGTTTACACTACTACTTTTAAGCTAGGACACCCTACTAAGCTCTGGCTTAGCCAGACCTCGGTGCCTACACGTAACATTGTATAAACCCCTCTCACACAAACTTGTCTTAACACCTCGTAAGTCCCTACCTAATCAACAAGACCATTCAAGGCACCTTGTCTTCATTTTCTAGCAAAGCCCTGGCACAAACTTGGGGTTAGGCTATATGCTCACTAACCTCTTGGTGTTCTAGCCACTAATGTTTTTTATCATCATAGTTCTTGGCACTAGAAGGAGGACCTTCCATTCCTTCTATGTTCAAGGGTAGTCCCCCATGCTTTCTACACCTTCATTACTAGTTTTGAGATAGTGTAGACGTAACACCCCTATGGACCTACCATGGTAGTAGTTGGATCATAAGCTAGCATAGGAGTTATCTACAATTCATTTAGTGTAGATTGATCCCAGTTGTTAGTTCCCTTGGAACCATGTAGGATGAAAGCCTAGCTATATCCATTGTGTCAAGCTTTGGGTTCTCTAGAGAGTGTAGTGAGCGTAACACCAAAGTTAATCACTTTTTAGTAGTGTTTCTAGAGTTAGTTATTTTTTGACTTGCTTTCATAGTTTTTTCATACTTAGCCATTTTTCAAATGTTCTCTACACTTAACCATTTTTACATAATAACATGAATCCCATGAACCCTTCAACCTCTACCCTGAGCACAGAGGTGACATGCACCATCTAGTAGATGCTAGAAATTGATCCCCCACTTAGTCCCATATAGCCACAACAGTAGTCACTCAAACTGTGCAACCAACTACCTGAGCACATGGTGCTCAACGATGAAAAATACAACTTCCTCTATGCAAAGCTTCAAGTGGATCTATCCCTACATCACCAAGAATTAGATGCTAAGAACAGCTTTAAAATCATACATTGGAATGAGAAGGAATTCATTCCTACACTTGACACCTTCATTCCACTTACCAACAACTTTTTTTGGTTACTAGACCAACTCATTAGAGTAAGTGGGCCTAATGAACATGATGCAACATCCAACTATGATGAGCCCTTGTAGGATGAGCAAGATGAGTTCAAGGCTCGTTCAAAGAGTGGAAATCATTTTTACACCTTTGTTTAGTAGCTTGTTACTAGTTTTGTTCTGCACCAGTCACAATCATCTACCTTCTTTATGATAGTGGCATCACTCTCACCACCTAAGTCCACACTTGTGGTGGCAAGCCACCAATTACTACATGCACAACAAGGTGCAAGACCCTCTACCATATTTCTCTTCATCATCTTCACCCAGTCTACACAACCTTTCCTTCTAGCATCTATGATGCCAACACAACCATATGTGCACATGATGCCCTTGTCTCAACCACACACAAGTCAAGTTTCCTTCATCCCACCCATCTCATTAGCATCTCAAACAAAAACATAAGTCATAACCTCATGGTGGATCCCAACCTCTGTTCCTATGGCATAGCTATCCCACACCTAGCAATACACATAGTAGCAAATGCAACAAGTGTTCCATGTGGTTGCATAGCCCACAATAGGGCCATGAACCTCTAGAGCCTATGCAAAAATTCATTCAACATTGGAGCACTTCCCTTAATGAAATCTGTGAGCCAATAGTAGAATCCCACCTTCTAGCCATCTTTAAGGGTGTAGTGAATGACTTTATTAAGTCAAAACTATACTATCTAGCCATGTGGTCCCTAAGCCAAGCCTTTTTCTCAAACAAAGAGCATTCAGGATGCAATAGAGGCTAGTAAGGACTCGGCCTATGCAACCTATGCAAATGTGCACACAAAAGGGACAAGAAAAATGGTAAGGCAACAACAACTATTATAGTTGTGGGTAATCAAGCCAAATCTAACAATTCTAAATCAATGGCCAAGGTGCCTATGACCTCAACCAACAACAATAAGGCATTTGGTTCTAGCACTGCAGAAACCAACTAGCCCGCACCATTAGCGGTTGTGTAGCAAGCTATCCTAAGGCCAAACTTTGAGTGCAAGGATCACTCAAAGTATACCTCATTGCTTATCAAACTATCTGAGCTTTTGGACAAATTTCTTTATGCTCGGTGCATCTAGCACAAGTAAATATCTGAGGACACATGGAAGCACCATGAGAGGTACTGCGAGGTCCTCAAAAATCTTTCAACAGTTATGCCAAATGAGCCCTGGGTCCCTAAAAACTTTAGGTTGGACCGATTTTGCAACTATCACCAATTGCATGGTCATGACAAAGATTACTACTTTGCATTAAAAGATGACATTCAATGCATGATCGATTAGGGAAAATTGATCCTTGATGATAGCAATCCCATGTGCCTAGAAAACCAACCAATGAAGGTCTACAAAGATCACCTCAAGACTAGTACTATAGGTTACATCATCAATGTTATTAGTATTGATGATGATGCAAAACTGACACATAAACCATTTGTGGTTTGTGCACCCTCTGGTAATGTTGGGGCCTTGACATCAACTAGACCGTAGTCCCCTTTTGTCATTAGAGCACCACCTCATGCACCCACAACATCCTTTATGTTTAGGGCCCCACAACATGTAAAAGTGATAGCATTGTAGATACCCTTTGTCATTAGGATGCTATGATGTGAAGACCCTTTTCCTACTTGAGGTCTATTGATGGGAATTTCATTTCACCTTACCAAATCAAAGTCTCATCCAAAGAGACCTGAAGAGCATCTCACTGACAAGATGGTTAGGGAACATATGGAGTTAGGTCCTCCTAAGCTCATCCCCTTTTCTACCATCTCCATGGCCTTGTCATCTCAGAATGCCAATGTAAGTAAGCAACCAGTGAATGAGAATTGAGGCTCGAAAGCCTACTACACAAGCAAAGGCTAAATCTCCTCCTTAGGAGACCCATCTCTTGGGCCGCATGAAGGAAGTAAAGGCTACCAAAATTATAGGTAGTAGAAAAGACTTCTTAGATGCATTGGCACAAGTTAAATAGGCTCTCAAATAAAAAAAATATAACTTTGAGCTTGTATAACCTAATAATGACCTCATCTACTCACCGTGAAGCATGAGTCTACATGTTGACTTCCATTCCCATCAAGGAGGACATTCCAGCAAATGAAAAAGTCATCCATGTTGTAATACTTCCCTACATAACCCAAGAGTCGAGGTCAACATACCTAACATTTCATGATGAGGTGGTTCAGGTTGACCCTGAAAAGGGTTAGGTGACTAGTGCTCAAATGTTTAAAATGATTCACATAGGATAGTACAAAATCCACAAGGTGCATGTTGATGATGGGGTAGCAACCAATGTCATTGCATTTCCATTGTTGACAAACTTGGTTTAGTTGACTAGATCAAGCCAACTAAAATCACATGCTTAAAATCCTTAAATGGAGTACGTGTTATTGTAAAGGGAATGGTCATGATAGATTTCATTGTAAGGGATAAATTCCCCACTAATACTAAATTCATTATCATTGAAGAGATGCCCGAGTTCAACTTGATCCTAGGGAGGTCTTGGCTAGCCTAGTTATGGGCCACTCTTCACCTATCCATTAAGAGATCCACCTACCCTATGAGGGTGGAGACATGGTAATATATGGTGATAATGTATCTCCCCTAACCATCAATAACATTGATGTAGAGTAAGGGTCAAAAGTAGAGTTCTCTAAAGACATGCGACTTGTTCAAGATGAAGGCCAACTTTGTCTAGCTGATCCATCTAGGAAACCAAACAAAATGAGAAACCTCCCTAAGGAAGCTTTCTAGGTAGAATTTCCCTTTTGCACAACTGATGAAGGTCTAGGCAAGTATCACCTTGTGCCTCCTAGACCTTATTCACTTCTTAACCCACATTAGGTTAGGAAATACTTACATGATTAAGGTATCCGCTTAGTTCAGTTGCATGTCTTGCTTTCCCTTTATTTTTTGCTTGTATAGTTATGTTTGTGTAGTCCTTTGCATCTAACATTAGTTGTTTCATTTCTTTAGTTTATGTGGTTTAATTTAGCCCTTTCATTTTCAAGAAAAAAAAAGACCTGATAAAGCCTAAAACTAGTAACCTACTTCCTTTTGATGCTACAACCTGGAAAGGTCCTAAACTATCACACAACTTGCTAAGGCCTAAAACTAGCAACCTACTTATTTTTGGTACCAAAGCCTAGAAAGACCGTAAATTTTCACACGACCCACTAAGGCGAAAAATTGCCAACCTACTTTCCTTTGCACAATGGCCCATAATGGCCTTAAACTGGAATGGGGGCCCACAAGGGGTCCAATTGCATCAATCAAGCGCAAGTTAAAATTCCCATAACATTAAATAAAATACAAAAAAATGATATATGAATCATCATCACATTTCCATTAAATCATCAATAAAATATATAATTTAAATGTACATCCAAGATAAAAATTGTCAAAAATGCAAAACTGCCCAATAGTAGGGCTACATTTTGGGTTGCTCAACTAGTGGTGTTTGGTGGGGGTTGCGGTTCTTCTTCTTCCTCTTCCTTTGCTACTTTTTTGGGTCCCATGTCATTGCCTAGAACCTACTTTAAGAAAAATAAAATAATAAACCAGCTAACAAATAAGTGACATGCAAAATTATCACAAGGTAGATAAAGGAAATTCAAACTAAACCAACCTAAGTAGAACTTACATCCATATTGAGAGGCATCCTATCAAGGTTGACCTCTAAGTATTGTAGGGTTTCCACCTCTAATAGCTATGTCCAATCCTCCTCACCAAGGTCAATACTTGTGAGGGTCTTTCCTTTCTTCACATTTGTCCATGAGAGTGGCCATGATGAAAACCTAGTAGAAGTAGCCTCTCCTAAAGGCATAGCAATGTGTCTCTCTATGGTTCCACTTACCACTACATTGCTAGAAAATCGTTCATAAGTCTGTGTTTCACCAATTGCATCAAGGAACATGTCACAGCAATGATGTTTCATGGACTCACCTTTGTACCTTTTAAGGTACGCCTCTCACTCTTGCTTGTAGTGGTGTTTGTGGTTCTTTTATGTTTAATCCCATTAATACACTTTGGCACTGTAATCCTTCCAGTCCTAGTTCTTCCTAGCTAGTAGGTCCATTTGTATCTATTTCTCGATCACCTCTCGGGTGGCCTCATTTTACCATAGATGGCTAACTAGTACTTGGAATAGTCAATCTTAGTTGTTCACCAGGTACCATCTCCTTTGTCACAAGCTATTAGAAAATCCTAACAGGCTTCTAGGTCCTCTAATTTTATGTCTTGGCTTTCCCTCCTTTCCTAGAGCTCATGCACCCATTTCGACAAGTGCTTGTTAGTCCACCTACATTTCCACAATGCTTTTACATATGAGAGTGCACACTTACTTGCCTTATCATACATATGACAAGGAACTTGCTCCACCCCAAGGGAAAATTCAAGCATAGCATCAACTCTAGCCACCTTATTTGGGTCTCATTGAAGCTAGGAACTTGTGGCCACACAATAGGCAAGGTAATATTAGCCATAAAATTAAATAGCAAATCAGTAAAGCAAAGGTAGAAAAACATAGGCATACCAATCTCAGGATCTATTTTTTGTATTTGGTTCATCATGTCCTCCACTAGGTCTTACATGAAGGCAAATTTATTAGGTGTCTCCACCCATAGCTGGATACAAAAAGTGGATGTGGACATTGGAAACTTAGCCAAAACATCACTAGCTATGATACAACATATTTAGTAATTATCATATAGCCAATAGCCAAAGGTGTAAAAGTTAAAAACACAAAAAGAAAAAAAAAGATGACGATGCAAAGCTCCTACCCAACAAGCCTCAGATGTAAGAGTGAGGGGATCATCCATTTGCATATTGTCAAAGAAATTTTCAAAGTCACCCCCATCAAACTGTAGAAACCCTTCTTTCTCTAGTTGTAGTAGGACCTCTACAGCTTTTTTCTCTTCTTCATCTAGTACCTGTCCCTTAGTTTGAGGGACATCATCCATTGTGAGCTCTACCATTGTTGTAGAGGCCCTCTTACCTACATCTGATGATCCACGTGAGTTAGAATTGGAATTTTCAATGATTAGTATAGCATAGCATAGCATATTATAGCAATATCTGATGATTTATACTCATGTACAATTTCTAAACATAAATCATGAAATTTTAATTGGATTCTTTTTGTGATTTCCTCCAACTCATGTATGGGCTCCTCTATGGGACATGATTTAATTTTTATCCTTGATGATACCATGGCCTCAGTAATGAGTTACACCCCTCTAGTCGCATTTCCAATGTTAGTTAGTGGGGCCTCACCTCCACTATCACATGAGTGGTGAGATCGTCCTAAGTGGCCTCTAGTTGTTAGAGAAAATGAGTCATCAATTACCTTTGGGAAATCCTATGAACACATGATAGTAAATAGGTGCTGAATCCATAGCTTGGAAAGTTTCTTGTGATCTTGCACCATCCATCACCCATCCTTCCTAACCACCAAAAGCTCCACAAACCTTCACAAGCATGCTACAAAGAATGTGAAGTGCACATGTGACCTCGCCTAGAGGTTGTGGCACAATCTAATAATTTCAACATGCAAGTTGTTGGCAAGGTAAGATGCCCAATTGTACCATGTGCCTTCCTCTATCACATCCCTCATTACCCAAGCCTACTCCACCCTAAGACTTTTTCCATGAGAGAGCAACTTTGGGAACATGCGTGCACGAAAGGCTAGGTAAAGGTGATAGACAACATGTAGTTTTACTTCCTTGACAAGTATCTTTGTGTAGGACTTAGAAGTCCCTAGCCACTCCTCAACGTCCCCTCTATGATCCATGTCTTTATCAAAGTTTTTAGTAACTGGTAGGTCCTCTAAGGAAAGGCTGAAGAGGTCTACAATGAATTCATCTGTAATATCAAAAATCACCTGCACACCATGGACCTACATGATGAAACAACCAACGCTCTCACTGAAGGAGTCAATAATAGTAATCATCTCAGCCACTGAGATGCTTAGGCTAAGGGCCAAGTAAAGGTCCATTATCCCAGCCCATTGAAGCTTCCTAGTTAACTCCATTGGGGCCTCATGGCATAACCAATGCTTTAAACCTTCAGCATCACCATATTTCATGATGAGGATAGCCTCAGTGTGGCTAGTTGCAACCACCATGACCTCTCTTGAAGTCATCATGGCTACAATAGGTGAAAGCAAAGTTAAAAACATGAGAAAAGCAAAGAAATAAACACATAAGAAAAATGATACACTACTCATGTGGCAAAAATGGTGTGCGAGATGGTGGTGGTGGAGATAAAACTTCCTCTATTCTTGGTACACCATTCACCCACTTTTCATCCATCTAGCCATAGGTTTGACATCTCTCATAGTCCTTAGAGAACTAATGATGGTATTCCACTAAGTTATACCTAATCTATCTAGTCATCATTGCACAAAAATTCTCAAAGGATGAGAATTCTTATATGGTAGTGTGGGTCAAGTTCAAGGCATCCTCCTCATCATGGAGGCCAAATGTGTTGATAGCAAATCTGGCAATAAACATAAGTAGTTAGCATCCTCATATGAGTCATAATCAAATGGATAGTGAAAAAATTGTAAAAGAACTCACCCTATGACACAATATACTATCCTCGGTAGGCTCTAAAAAAGAGTATGCATCCATCAAGAAATAAATAGAGTGTTTTTCTTGTTATAGCATTGGAATTCTGTCATCTCCTAGGTTCTAGATAAAGGCCTAAGACCTATGGGGCCTTGGCATAAACTTCCTACTCCATCACTAGTAGAAGGCTCATTAGACATAAATCTTAGGATGCCCCAGTTTGGCTTAAGCAATAATGTTTCCATAATGGTGTTGGCTGCTTCTGCTACTAAGTGTGACCACATCATCATACTAAAGTGTTGGAGCAAGAATTCTAGGAATTCCTATGCTCTTGACCTAAAGCACACCACTTGGTGACCCATGTGCATGTTTGGTGTAGGTACATTTGGCAAGGGTTCACTCATATAACATAAGATACCCACCAACTCCACTATGATAAGGATAGGTTTCAATAGTATCCTATAGCTACAATAGCAACAAGAAGAGAGTGTTAGCATTGGATACATAAAAAAACATCAAAATTATACTTAGCCCTTTAGCAAAACCCTTAGTTTTCCTAACAAACCCCATAGGAAAGGGATGTCAGCATACCCATCTAATGTGCCTAGTCCTCAACAAGCCACAGTACTAATGTTTCCATTTCACATTTGCACTTATCATTTTCTAACTTTGAAAATATCAAAACAAGAAAAAAATTTCTAACTATTGGTTATGCTTAGCATAACCCTTGAAAAATGTCAAAAAATTTCTACTGTTAGTTATGCTCCTTATAGAGCATAATCCTTAAAAGTTTCAAATTTTTTTTCTAACTATTGGTTACACTCCTTGCAAAGTGTAACATGTGAAAAACTACAAAAAATTTTCAACTATTGGCTACACTCCCTGCAAAGCATAACCCTTAAACAATGTCAATTTTTCCAAATTTTTTTCATGCTCTTAGGAGTGTACCCTCCAAATGGAAAAGTTCAAAAATTTTCTAACTCATAAAAGTGTAACATTAGAGCATAACCCCCAAGCATAGAAATCTAGGCATGACATAGCTTCCCACTTTATTACACTCTAGCACTTGGTACTACTTAATCTTGATCATTACACTCTATGTTCTCATCTTGCAACCATTTCGACCCTATCCCATGTCTTGCATGGTAAATAGAAAACCCTCATCCCATGTCATGTGTGGTATGTAGAAAACCCTTGCCTCGCACCATGCATAGTACACAAAAAAAACTTCACACATAGAAGATCTAAAAAAATTAGAAACTCACAAAACTCATCACCACATTCACTCCTTCCTCTTAGTTATGGCTTCCATGGCAACCACAGCAATGGTGGTGGCGACTACCCAAGGTAGGCCATCCGTAAAACCGAAAACCTCATGTAAACAATGTGAAAACCAAAAGAAAATAAAAAATTATAAGGGCTAGATGATAGCACCTTACCAAGTCAATGGCATCTCCCTTCATTTCTCTCTACACACCCTAGGAAGGCACCTCAATGAATCTTCTTCCTCATCTATGTTGGTGAGGCTGGGGTGTTGGTATTTACTATAGCATGTTATGGTTAGTGGTTATGCTCTTTGAAACACCCCAAAAATTCTGAAGTCATTCTTGCTTCACTAGGCCTTGCAATTTGTGCAAGCACTATGGCAGTTCTTCGGGAGGAAAACGCTTTGAATTCAGGCCGACCAGTTTAGAAAATTTTCTAATTTAGGTGTAAACAGGATCTACATGTCATCCTTCCTATCCACCTAAGTAGCCTGCCCAGCCAACAGCCTGCTCAGAAATGATGCATGAAGTTGGCAACAGCATTCTAGATGCACGAAACAGTTCAGCAAGTTTTCCAGTCGTCAAAATTTTCTGGCCATGTAGGTCCAATGGTCATACATGGCACATGCGGTGCTAGCAAGTCAACGTGGGCCTAGGGCACGTGGCATCCAAATCGTTCCCTTTGCGTGCCCTTTAGCCCTATAAATACCTCGATGAGACCGACTGTATCCACATTGATAGAGTAAGCTTGTAGCCTCAGAGCGATGCATTTTTCTAACTACATTTTACCTTGTTTCCTGCTTCTTATTGCGTTTTGCACTTTTTTTTTTGCTTTATTTACTTTCAAGCATTACTTCACATTTTCATATCCATTTTCAAAACTATATGTTGCAAAAGGCTATATAGATGCCAATTAAGTCCCTATCTAATTGACTAGACCGTTTAGGGTGCCCCGTATCCACTCACACCTAGCACGGACCTCCCGTGGGTATGAGGTCAAGACTGTTGCACCCGCTGACCCCTTGGTGTTTTCCAGTCGTCAAAATGTTTGATCATTATAGTTTTCTGGTGCTAGAAGAAGGGCTTTTGGTGTCTTTTCCACATGTCATGGTAGTTCTATGAGCCTTCTGCACCCTAATATGCATAAGTGTAAATGCGACACCATTTTGCGGTTGTTTGTGCTTTGTGCAGTGCAGATTGGTTGCCTCGACGATTCCTCGGGAGCCCTACAAAACATGAGACCTCTGATTGCCAATTAACTAGCTTGTCTTATGGTAGTCTTGCATGCGTTCTGTACCCCATCTAGCATGGTATAGATTAGTCACTTCGACGGTCCCTCTGGGATCCTACGAGAGGCAAAGCCTTTGATCGTTTGTTAGCTTGCCTGTCTTACGGTAGTCTTGCATGCGCTCTGTACCCCATCACATGTGGTATAGACTGGTCACCTCAACGGTTCCTCTGGAACTCTACGAGACATAAAGCCTTCTTGGTCACTAGCTAACTAGCTTGTCTTACGGTAGTCTTGCATGCATTCTGTACCCCATCTCCCATGGTACAAAGCAGTCGCTTCAATAGTCCCTCTGGGATCCTACAAGACGCAAAGCCTTTGATCGCTAGTTAGCTTGCCTATCTTATGGTAGTCTTACATGTGTTCTATAACCCATCATGTGTGGTACAAACCGATTACCTTGACAGTTCCTCTAGAACCCTACAAGACATAAAGCCTTCTTGGTCGCTAGTTAATTAGCTTGTCTTATGGTAGTCTTGCATGTGTTCTATACCCCATATCACATGGTACAAAATGGTAGCTTCGATGGTCCCTTTTGGATCCTACAAGACTCAAAGCATTTGATCACTAGTTAACTAGCTTGTCTTATGATAGTCTTGCATGTGTTCTATACCCCATCTAGAGTGGTACAGAGCGGTCACTTCAATGATCCCTCTAGGATCCTATGAGACACAAAGCCTTTGATCACTAGTTAGCATGTTTGTCTTACAGCAATCTTGCATGTGTTCTATACCCCATCATGTGTGGTACAGACCAGTCACCTCAACTGTTCCTCTAGAACCCTGCGAGACATAAAGCCTTCTTGGTCACCAGTTAACTAGCTTGTCTTATGGTAGTCTTGCATGCGTTCTATACCCCATCTCACATGGTACAAAGTGGTTGCTTCGATGGTCCCTCTAGGATCCTGCAAGATGCAAAGCCTTTGATTGCTAGTTAGCTTGCCTATCTTACAGTAGTCTTGCATGTACTCTAAACCTCATCGTGCACTGGCATAAACGTGACAACCTTTCACAATTGTTTATGCTTTGTGTGGTGCAGATCAATCACCTCGATAGTTCCTCGGGAATCTGACAAGATGTGAAGCCTTCTTTTTGTTGCCTTTCAGTCTCTTTGTTCTTTTTTGCACTTGTTGCACTCTTCTGCAAAATTACTCAACTTACAATGGTTGTTCCAACTACTGTTGCCAATGTCTTCAATGTGGAAGTTCCCTTCAACATTGAAGATCCCATCATAGTTCAAGGCACTACTGGTGCCGAAGAATCGCTAAACCTGATTCTAGAAACACGTTGATCTCTCAGAATCCAAAATTGAGAACCTGAGGGATTGGCCTAGTAACATGAGCATTATAGTTTCCTCTATGCAAAGGTGCAAGTCAATCTGCCCCTGGATGTACACAAACTCGAGGATAAACATAGCTTTGAGTTTGCCTACTACAACAGGAAGGAGTTTGTTCCTACTCCCAGCATTTCTTTACCTTTAACACAAGTGTAACAATGGCTTCTAAACCAACTAATCTAGTTGGCTAGGCTTAGAGAGCAACAAGACACTGTGTCCAACCAAGATGATGCTTTCTAGTATGGATACGAGGAACTCAATTCCCAATCAGATGAGGGAGGTCCAACCAACCCCATTCCCATCCCTCCTACATAGTCCTTCTAGGACAAGCCATCGTCTATCACCACTCCCTTTTTTATTAGTCCTACGCTTCCACAACCCGCAATTACATCTGCTATGGGTAGCCATGCCAATCCCGTGGGGTTCCAACACCCTCTTTCTCCTATGTCATTTTTAGCTATTATCCCTTTGCCAACTATTCAATAGTCCATTCTTATAGCACAGCATACGCCAATTGTGGCTACTCTGCCATATGTTTTTACCGTGCCTATTTCACAATCATATGTGACTTCTATCTCTATTTCTACATTTACATCTATTCCACCCACTATGGTGGGCCTCGGCCCATCCACATAGTGGGCCCCATTTTCTTCCTCACCCATTTTGCAAGAGACGCAAATGTCTCACTACTCCGTTCACAAGCCCACAAAGCCTCGCAGATAGCACAACCAAACACAGGATTATGGTATATGATGCCAACAACGCAAGCAGTCCATCCGGTAGCCCAACAAATGGTTGCTACCCTAAAAATGCCACCTACTGGGTGGTGGACAACATAGGTAGCACCGCTCATGGGGGTCATCCCAATGGTACTACCAATGGGTCATGCCCCTGCCCCCACCATGCCACAAGTGGGAGTTTCCTCCGCAGTTCCCCAACTATCTACAACGTCGCCAATTCTGGACCAAGCATTCCAACTCATCTAGACCCTTACTGAGGAAATAAAACACCTCAAAGCTATTGGGTCAAGCATAGTACAAGTTATGGACTTCTACTAGGATGACCCTATCAGCCTATAATCCCTGCTTTAACACTACCCCTAGGGATTTCTCTCCCACAGTTCACGAAGTACGATAGGGACGTAGATCCCAATGCGCATCTTGTTACCTTTAGGTCCGATTCTTTGCTATTGCAATAATGGCCGCACACAATTATTCCCATCTTCACCATGTCTCTAGCTAGGAAAGCCTTGGATTAGTACTACACATTTCCACACTCATCCATTTCAACTTTGGAAGAGCTATTGACCTAGTTTGTAACACACTTCAAGTACAACTTGAAGCCAGAAACTATGCTAGACCAGTTGATGAGCATAAAGTAAGATACTCTAGAGCCAGTCTATAAGTTCATTCAATGATGGAGTGCAACCCTTAACAAAATTCGCAAACCCATCATGGAGGCTCATCTACTGGCCATCTTTAAGGGTGCAACAAATGACTTTATCAAGTCCAAACTATACTACCTCACTCCTCGTTCCCTTAGTTAGGCTTTTGCTCAGACTAAGGGCATACAATACGTAGATGAGGCAAGCAAAGACTTGGCCTACATCGCTTACAAAAACACCTTCACAAAGAAGGACAATGGTAAGGCCCCGACAACCATAGTGGTCATTGTGGTGATTGAGGCCAAGCCTAAGCCTAGCAAAAATGGTAGCAAGAACAACAAGAAATCTACCATGCCTATGGCTAACCTTGTTCCCAAGTAGGGCCATGTATCGCAACCTGCTATATCTACACCTGAGACATCTATGTATACCAAAACCAATTTTGAGAGCAAAGACCATTCAAAGTACACCCCACTACCCCTCAAGCCTTCAGAACTCCTAAAGAAACTATTGGCAGCACGGCACATCCAACACAAGTAGATGTCAGAAGAAGAAAATGCAAGACATCAACACTACTATGAGCTCATTCGAAACACCTATTTGGCCTTGCCCAATGAGCCTCTAGTTCCTGGGGATTTTAGGCTGGACAGGTTTTGTGACTACCACCAATAGTGCATTTACAACACTAATTACTATCTAGCATTATAGGATGACATCCAAAGATTAATCGACTTGGGGAAACTGGTGTTGGATGAAAGTAACCTAGTATGGCCCGAAAACTAATCTATGTATGTTTATACAAATCCCCTCAACGCCAACAATTCCGGTTACATAATCAATGCCATCAGCATTGACAATGATCCTAGGCCACCCCGACAACCATTTGTGGTCCATGTGCCGTAGCATAGTGCACCGGCACCACGAGCGGCTAACCAAAGCCCGCAATAGTTGTTCATCCTAAAAGTCCCATCATGGGCATCCACCTTTGCACCACCTATTAGCAGAGCCATGCAATCTAGTCCATTAACACCTCTAGCTTCATTCTTCATCAGGGGGATGATGCCCTTGACGACCCCTACCCCACGAAATGCAGTTGAATAGCCTTATCACCCCACAAGGTGAGAAGTCCACTTTGTGGGAGAGACGTCAAAGGGAAATACCATCAAAGGTACTCCCAAGACTATGTCTTCACCCCACGCATTTGTACCTTTGCCACCAAAGATGAAGGTTGATACAACTATGTAGCTTGCATCACTTTGCCAACAAGGATATAAACCCAGATCCAAAGTCACCTCTCCTTGAGAAATTTATCTTCCAGGATGAATAGAAGAGGAGGAGAGTGTCAAAAAAGAGGGTGGCCAAGACCTCTTGGACACCCTCACAGAGGTCAAACAAGCTATAAAACAAAAAACCACTACGTTGAGCTTGTACGACCTAATCATGACATCTATTCCACATCGTGAAGCTCTGATCCGCATGTTGATAGTGATTCCAGTCAATGAAGACATGACCATGGAAAAAGAAGTGATCTACTCATTCATGCTTCCCTCTACACCTTCACGATTAGAACAACCTCAACTAACCTTCCATGATAACACCATTACAGAAGGCCCTAAGAGGGGTCAAGTGACTATGGTGCCTCTTTTCATCACAATTCAGGTTGGCCCACACCAGATCCGAAGGGTACATGTTGATGATGGGGCTGCTACAAATGTCATCCCCTTCCCCATTATAGACAAGTTGGGCTTAGTCAACAAGATTAAACCCATAATGACTTCATGCCTGAGGTCATTTAATGGGGTGCGGGTCGTAGTAAAGGACACAGTTCATATGAACTTTGTAGTAGGGGACAAGTTCCCCACAAACGCAACATTCATCATGGTCGAGGAAATGTTCAGGTTTAACCTAATCTTGGGGAGATCATGGTTAGCACAACTTAGGGCTATTTCCTCATCCATACACTAGGAAATCCACTTACCATATGCAGACAAAGAAGTCATGATCCACAATGATGAGGTAGTGACACAAGAAATTCACAACATAGGCATGGAACAGGGTTCATAAGTCATAACTTCTGAAAATGAAGCACTTATAGCAATCTACACTAACTACTCGGCAGAGGGGTCGGCTTAACAAGTTGATCCCCAAAACCAAAACACATGGACTGAGTTTCCCTTCCAAGTGGGAGGTGACGATGTAGATGAAGGCTCTGGCAGAATGTCTCAGCCTTATGTTCCGATCAACCCATGGTGGGTCAAGAGGTAGCAACGCATAGCGTAGCAACCCTACTACCTCCCGCCCACTTGCCAACCCATATGCATTCATCACTTTGCTTCACTAACATGCCATTCTTTGGCATGCTACACTATGGCCCGAAATGGCCTAAAACTAGCGATGGCCCGAAATGGCCTAAAACTAGTGATGGCCCAAAATGGCCCAAAACTAGTTCGAAAATCTCTTTGAAATGATAGCCCGCGGCACTATGCCTCTTCAAGTTTTTGAAGAAGCAATGCAGATTCTGGCACAACACATAGGCCTAGGATTCTGGTACAGTTCATAGGCTCAAGATTTTGACACAGCACAGATTTCGACATAATGCAACGACCCAAACCCTCGTCGGAAAGTACGAACATGCCCTTAGGGTTTTTTCAATGGCTTGCGCAAAGTAGAAAACAAGAAGACCCATGGGAAGCAAGGCTTCAAGAAAGCGGCTGGCAACAAGGGCTATAGGGAAATCAACACCAGTGACAGGAGGAGTGAAGAAACTGCATCATTCTAGGCTTGGAACTGTTGCATTGCGTGAGATTCGTAGTGCATAAAATCGCGTAGGGTTTAAAGAAAAATCTACGTTTCCAGCCCACCGCTATGACTTACAATATTCTGATGCAGGAATTCTTTGGCTACAACCTCAGGAACTCATTTCAAAAAATAATTTCAAGCAGTAATTACAAATGTCATTCACTCGTGGAACTTGTAATCCAAAATTTCCTAAAAAAGTAGTAGTGTCTGACACCAATGAATTCATTATGTCCATACCAACCCACTGGACATGGTAATAGAGACATGAAGGCACATGCCCCAATAGCTCTTAGGCTCTTGAAAATCAAGTTTTGGGCTCCAAATGATGGGTTTCACTCCTACATGCCAGCATGCAGCTCAGCGTCCAACAACTTTTGAGCACCAAAAACTCACCAAAAAAAGCTAGAAATGAAGGTCTGGACCCCCCAGGACCTTCACTAAGATCCCTAGCAGCTCTCAGGCTCCTAAAAATCAAGTTTTGGACTCCAAATGATGGGTTTTCACTCCTACACACCAGCATGCACACCCAGCGTGCAGCAACTTTTGAGCACCAAAAACTCACCAAAACAAGCTATAAATGAAGGTTTGGACTCCTTGGGACCTTCCCTAAGGTCCCTAACAGCTCTCAGGCTCCTAAAGGTCAAGTTTTGGGCTCCAAATAATGGGTTTTCATGCCTGCACGCTGGCCTGCACGCTCAGTATGTACCATCATAGATAGACCAAAACAGGGACTCAGACCATGATTTTCATAGGCAATCAACTGCCATAGGTAGGGAAACTATCATTCATCATCTTGGGCTTCCAAAAATAAATTTTTGACCTTGAAAAGTGACAGTTTCATGCCTGTATGATGGCCTACATGCCCAGCATGTATACCCAGTGTGCACCACTTTGAACAAGGTGGAATGGGCATTCTAGGCAAGATTTTGACAATGGAGTCAACCCTCAAGGCATGGTCAATGAATCTACAAGTCCACACGCTTAGGAGACATCAATTTTTGGCATTAGAAGGGTTGTTCTTGGCCTTACATGCCCAGCGTACAACACAGCGTGGACACTAGAAATGTGCCCAAAACTCTGCCGAAATGAAGCCAAAATGAGCCCCCAGATGCCCTGAAGAACCAGCAACACTTAGGAAACAAGGATCCAACTTCATTGTACAAGATTAGCCTCCAAAATTTTAGTTTTCATGCCCACACACTAGCTTGCATGCCTAGCATATACACCCAGCGTGTACATGCTAACATGCTGCACGCTTGTAAGGCTTCATTCTTTTGCATCCAGTTGACACTCCACGTGTCACCGGATCCAAAATTCTAGCATCCCATAGCCAGTCATCCGATCTCAAATCTAAATTTGATGCCCAAACTCATACAAAAACCTATATTTTTTACTAGATCAGGGTTCAAAATTGAGAAAATATGGGCAAAAATTTGGGGCAATCAAGACTTAGAGCATCGAGAACACCCACCCTACACGTTGGAATTCCACCCTACATGCTAAGCATACAACCTTCACGCTATGACTACAGCCCAAACCAACATACCATCACCCTTCTGCATCCACCAGGGCTCTTCGTCTGTCTTGTGTCAGATTCACAACTACGTCTAGATCAGTGCATTGTAATTTTCATTATGCAATAATATTGCTGTATTCTTTGCCAAGATATGTTACAATTCTCATTCTTCCTTAAATTTTTGGCTAAGATTTGTTATAGTTTTTGTTCTTATTTCTTTATCTCTTGTTTACGTTCCTACATGCTTGCATTCTGGTTTACATTCATCACACCATTTACATATAACCCAGTGTATTGCACATTGGCATACATTTGGGGAAATCCTTGTCTAATCTGCATGCAGACCACCCAAGGTACTCTACCTTCGTCAGTTCCAGCTCACCCTCAAATGAAGGTAGGGTCTTCTATGCCTATCTATAGATCTCTCGGTGTCCATTTCATTCCATCCATGCATCGATGATTTCAGATAGTACAGAAAATGGCACTAGAAGGAGGGCCTTCTTCATCATTTCTTAGATCTACTTCAATCCAGGCCCGATCTCTTCAGATTTGCTACACCACCTTGTAGATCTACTCCTCATGGTCTCAGATCTACTCTCCATTCCATTAGATCTACCTTCATCAGCTTTAGATCTGAGTTTTCCTCATCCATATCTACACCCTCTTCAACTAGATCTGCATGTTGTAGACCCTGTCTACATGTTGTCTTATTTTCCTACATGCTATAGACCCTGTCTACATGTTGCCCTATTTTCTTGCACGTTGTAGACCTTGTCTACACACTTCCCTATTTTCTTGCATGTTTTAGACCCTGTCTACATGTTGCCTTGTTTTCCTGCACGCTGTAGACCCTATCTACATGCTGCCCTATTTTCTTGCACATTGTAGACCCTATCTACATGTTGCCCTATTTTCCTACATGTTGTAGACCCTGTCTACATGCTACCACCATTTTCACCACGTTGACTACTTTGTCTGCATGCTAACGGTTGCAGTCTATACGCTATGAACCCAGTTCACATGCTGTGACTAGTTCCTGTATGCTAACAATAGTGCATGTATGCTGTGAGAGTGGTCTATACGCTGTGACTAGTATTCACATGATGTGTATAACCCTCACATGCTGAGCATATAGGGTTATATGTTGAGTACACTATTGATAATTTCACACTTAGCCAAATTTTCATCTGTTTACGCCGTACAGGCTGACAACACTTAGAAAATTTTTGTCCTATTTACGCTATGTACACTGACAACACTTTGAAAATTTTTGTCCTGTTTACACTGTGTACACTGACAACACTTAGAAAATTTTTCTCCTATTTACATTGTGCATGTTGATAACACTTTGAAAATTTTTCTCCTATTTACGCTGTACACGCTGACAACACTTAGAAAATTTTTTAGTGTTCACATGATGGACACTTAGAAAAATTTTCAATGTTTACACACTGGACACTTAGGAAAATTTTCAGTATTCACACACTGGACACTTAGAAAAATTTTCAGTGTTCACATGCTAGACACTTAGAAACATTTTCAGTGTTTACACGCTGCCAACTTGACACGCAGGACACTTAGAAGAACTTTATACTTAGCTTTCACATGTTGATAGTTTTCATGGACAGTTAGTCACGTTGCACATGTTTCAGTCCAATTACATTGCACACTCAGCCTAAAACACACTCACCACTTGTTAGCCAACCCGTACGCTGCCCTATCACACATCACCATGGAATCATCTTAGACCTCTAACGCATGCACCTTCGTAATCCTCACACAAGAACAATACAACTTTATCTATGTGAAGATTCAGGCCAACCTTGCTCTTGACACCATAGAATAGGAGGCAAAACAAAACTTTGAGGGCATATGCATGGGAGGTCATGAATTCGTCCCCTCTATATATTACATCATCCCGCTTTCTGAGCCTCACCACCAACTCATCTCTCAGCTCCTTCTAGCAAGGATCCAAAACCCACGATGACTCACTAAGGAGCCCCAAAACCAACATGATGTAGATGACTTCAAGGAATAGTTTGAACCTGAGGATTCATACCACACCCTCAGTCCCCATGCCTATGTGAATCCATCATTCCACCCTCACATGGGACAGATGGCTCCTCACCATGTTTCAACAATCACACAAGCACTGGTGTCCTGACATGAGCTACCCACATCCACGTCCATCCAGTACATGCCGCCAATGCAAATGCATGGGGCCACTTTTGTTACATCGACCGCACACATCCAGGGTGTCACTTCATAGTTTATGGCTAGGCAAGAAACCATACCCCTTGTTCAACAATCCACTCACTTCAACGTGCCACACCCCACAACCACAACTCTGAACGTTGCTCCATAGCAACAAATGATAGCCCAACAATCTCTCCAACCAACTAATTTTCCTACCACTCAAGAGTGGGCAGAAGCAAAAAAAATGATGCTAGCATTAGCTGATGAGGTAAAGCACCTCAAAACTGCCAACACTGAACAAGTTAAAGTAATGGATTTCTAGTAGGATGATCCAATTAACTCTTCAGTGCCACCGTTAGATTTACCCAAGGGAATCACACTACCCCAATTAACTAGGTACAACGGGAAGGGAGATCTGAACGCTCACTCAATCACATTTCGATCAGAAACTCTATTACTTCAAGCTTGGCCCCATGCAATCTTATGATTGTTCGCTATGTCCTTAATGGGTGTAGCCTTAGACTGGTATCAAGCCTTGCCTCGTAACTTCATATCCTCTCTGGAGGATCTATTACATCAGTTCGTTACTAGGTTTAAGTACAACTTGAAGCCTGAGGCCACACTAGACACTGTAATATAGGTGAAACAAGTGCCACTTGAGCCTGTGCAGAAGTTCATCCAACAATGGAATGCAACCCTTAACGAACTTCATGATCCCATCCTTGAAAAGTATTTGCTTACGATTATGAAGGGAGCCATGAATGACTTCATTAAGTCAAAACTATACTACCTAAGTGCTCAAACATGGAGCCAAGTGTTCGCACAAATCAAGAACATTGAACAAGCTACACAAGCTAGCAATGATCCTGCCTATGTGGCTTACAATAACCAACACATTGCCAAACAACAGACAACAACGAAAACTGTATCCGTAAGCACAAAAACAACAAACACCAGTACCAAGCTCCCTACAACAACAAGGGCCACCCCTAGGCCCAACTTTCAATGCAAGGATCGCTCTAAGTATACGTCGCTACCCACGCAACGCTCTAAACTACTAGAGTAACTCCTCAAAACCGGGAAAATACAAACAAGTAGCAAAAAATGCCCGTCGAAGATACAACAGGTACTATGAGCTACTAAGGAACACCACCTTAGTAGCACTAAACAAGCCCCCAGTTCCACGACATTTCAAGTTAGACCAATTCTATCACTACCACCAGATGTTCGGTCACAACACCGACACCTGCCATGCATTACAGGATGATCTACAAGCAATGATAGAATGGGGCCAACTTAACATCAACACCCTGAATCAACCTAGCACAGACGATGTCTCCTATGTCATAAACTCCATTGGCATAGATAGTAAGCCTAAACCTGTGCGGCAACCTTTTGTGATCTGTGTGCCTCCCAACAAGGCAACAATCCTCTCCGCCTCCACGATCAAGGTGCCACCTACAGCACCGACGACACCTTTTGTGGTCAAAGTACCACCACCTCACACATCCACTAAGAAGTTAAACTAGAAGGAAACATCATCATCTGCTAAGATGTTAAATTGGCGTGATTCACCAATGACAACAATTACGTGGGAACACCCACAATTATGGGGGATGCCATTACTAAGGTAACAGTACCCTTACAGGCAACCAGATTTGTATGTGTACTATGTTTAGCAACCAATATCTTCACATGACTCTTCTAGTCAAACTTCTTTTTAGCATCACTACTACCCTCCAAAGTATTATAGAACTCATTCTCCATCTACTAGAGGGGAAAATACGTATCCCTATCATCCTCCTCATCCTTCAACACATGCTCCTCTACCCTTAACCCAATTACAACTTGTTCCATCCATGTAGGGAAAAATTCCTGCACAATCGTAACAACATAATGCGACCAAGGTCATTAACTTATGACTAGTTCCTAGCTGAGTGGTTCGGAACCTAGATGCAGTAAAAGATCATTCTTTCAAACCAATAGCCCAACAAAACCCTCACCTACTTATATGGTTGGTCGCCTTGTGTCTCCTTCAACCTCTATATCCATTCCTTTCAAGAGCTCTTGAAATAAAATACCTTCCAAGATTTGCATAGTCATGTTAATCCACATTGTATATAATTGGATCAAGTTTGGAAACCTTCCTAGAAAGAGAGTTGATCCTAGAAGTCCTCTCATCTATTTGTAGATTGTTGGGAATAAGCCATGTAAGGCTCTTCTTAACTCATGTTTTGGAGTTAATCTATTTTCTCATGAAATGTACAATGCTTGGAACCTACCTCTTCTCAAGAAGAGCAACATCAATTAGAATTGGTAGATCAATCCATCACTATTCCTTTGGGACTAGTGGAAAACATTGTGAGAACTATCTATGGGTGGTCGTATCTTATTGATTTCCTAGTTATCAAAGTTGACAATTGTAAGGGGGACTTCCCAATAATTATGGAAAGGGCTTGGTTAAGTACTATTGATGCATGAATCAAAATTAGAGATCTTTCCTAGAGATTTCCATGCAAAATGTATTTGGAAAGATCAAGAAGAAGCAAGTTCCATGCATTGTGTATAGTGATATAGGGTGCGATTATGTGTGGAAACTCTAATATATTAAAAACACATCAATCAAAGCATGTAGATAGTGTGCAGATAAATCTAAAATTCAAAAGTGCCTATACACAATAGCCATAAAATAAGAGGATACCTAGTGGCTAACAACTAATTCTGAGAGTTGCACACTTTGCATGAAACCTACTGAGAGCTTAACTTATGCTTATGTTGAAGGCATGAATGAAATGGAGTAAGTTCATTGGCAACTCTTTGATGCGGAACCTAATGATACCAATTGGGAAAAGTTGAAAATCCTCAATAATTTTAAACAGGAGCCTTTAAAGTTGAGAACTCTACCTACCAGCATGGAATATGCATTTTTGAAAAATGGCAAGCTAGTGATAAGCAATGCTAACCTTGCTCCTAAGAAAAAAAGGATGTTGTTGAAGGTGGTTGAAAAATGACCAACAACCTTTTCTTGATCATATCTTGAACTCATAGGGATTGATCCTAGCATATGCCAACATTACATCTATATTGATTAGATCATGAAGCCAAAGAGGTAACTAAAATGGCAACTAAATCTCAAATTAAAATAGATCATCAAGAAAGAAATTGAACAAATTCTCAAGGCAAGCTTCATCTATCCAATTATAGATAGCGAGTGGATTAGCCCACTTGTAATTGTGCCAAAGAAAGATGGAAAATGGTGGGTTTATATTGATTTCAGGCTATTACACATGATGACATTCAAAGATAATTTTTCATTGCTATTTTTACACCAGGTGTTGGACACCATTTCTAGTTATTTCTATTATAGCTTCCTGGATAGTTATAGTGCCTATAACCAAATTTAGATTGCACTTGAGGATCAAGCCAAAATAACATTCACAAGTTCTTGAGAGACTTTTGCATATTGGAAGATGCTCTTTGGTCTATGTAATGTGCCTATAACTATTCAATGCCTTATCCTGAGTATTTTTTAGCAACAAATTGGTAGTGGGATAGAAGTCTTCATGAATGACTTCTCCACCTATGGTGCTACATTTAAGCAAGCCTTGGACCCATTTAAGTAAGTGCTTGAAAGATGTGTGGGGAGTAATCTTCAACTAAATTAACAAAAAAACCATCTTATGATCTAGGAGGGCATTGTGTTTGGGCATAGAATTTCTCAAGAAAGGATTGAGATGAGCCCTAAAATGATTCAGATCATCCAAGGAATAACCCACCCACCAAAAACTATTAACGATGTCTAGTTATTCCTTAGCCACATTGGCTACTACCAACAATTCATAGAGAATTTCTTTAAGATCACAAAATTGTTGGTCGAGCTCACAAAGAAAGATGTTATGTTCTTATCTAGGGCATAGACTTCTAAGCTCAACATGAAAACTCCTTATAGGCTACTCTCCCTATGAGCTAGTGTAAGGAAAATTACAAACTCTACCAATTCAATTCGAGCTTCATACACATTCAATAGCATGTGACCTTGAACTTAATGTGAGCCTAGCACAAAAAGAAAGATTGATCAACCTTAATGTGCTAGATGAGAATCAATTGGTGGCCCTATCATTGAATGAAGTTCATAAAGCATTTAGTAAAAAATGCCCTAACATTAGGATAAAGAAACTAAAATTTTAACTTGGGGACAAGGTTCTCTATTAGAACCCCACACATGTACCTCAATGAACTAAGTTTCAAACATTATGGGAAGGGCCTTACATCACTCATGAAAGTTTTCCTTTTGGAGTCATATTAATTTAAAAACCTAAGAGACTAAAAAAAAAGTAGCTAATCAACATGCAACAAGTCAAAACTTTCCATGAGCCCATGCAAGCTAGTTCAATCAACACC
Organism: Gnetum montanum; assembly: GCA_015680685.1. Taxonomy (NCBI): domain Eukaryota; kingdom Viridiplantae; phylum Streptophyta; class Gnetopsida; order Gnetales; family Gnetaceae; genus Gnetum; species Gnetum montanum. The sequence continues at coordinate 212,693 of MNCI01011020.1, read as the reverse complement.
TCATTGAATGAACAACCACACTTATCTTTTGGATTTCCTTCTTTCAACTTAGTCATGGGAGAGATGTTCATCCATGCTAATCTATTAAGTGCTTCCTCAATTTTTGTACTTTTTTGTTTTTCACTTTCTTTGTTTTTATACCATCTTTTTACACTTTTTTATTATTCCAAATTTGTTGTTTTACAACATTGATGAGTAGCAAGATATCCATATGCCCAACCATATGAACCACTAGAGTTCATGCATGATACAATCAAATTCTATAGACCTTAAGTTCCTAAGTACACTGGTTCCAAGACATGAAACCTAATCATGATAATCTTTGTCTTCTCAACTACACATGTGAAACTCAATTATATGGTTAAGTGCAATTAAGGTGCATGATTTTTATTATTTTATATTTTATTCATCTATAATTAACAAGAAGTTAAAACTCAATTTATGAAGTACCTTAAATAATCTAATTATTAATTAATAATTAACTATCCTAACATAAGCATTTGATCCCACTTTTCATGCACATCCTAAAGACATATAACATTGTTGGGTTACCAAATGTTAAGTATTACTGGGATTACCAAGTGTCATGCGCATGCTCAAAGTGGTCATACTTATGTGCTTAATTAACTACTATATAATTTAGCTAACTTACTTTATATTAGTTACTTGTTAGTATTAAATGAAATTGTACAAAAAATTAAATGCATGAATAAAATATTTAAGCTAGCCAAGGTGCTATATGGTTTGTTTAGAAAGCTTGTCTTTATTGCCACACACATTGCCATGCTCATGTACAATAGTGCTCAAATAAAGATCTGTACATTAATGACTCTTGCTGCGAGCACTTTGAAAAATATTCTAACTCTAGAGAAAAGAAACTACAAGATCTCTACTATGCTATGACAAAAAACTATTGCAAACCATGTGCTCAAGTGCTATATTTATAGGTTGGCACATATCCCATGATATCAGATATCTAACATCACTTCTTGGGACCTAATATTGGGTATCCAATATTAGGAGTCCAATATAGGATATCTGATATTAGAGCTAGGCCAAATATGATTAATCATACCTTCATGATCGAATGAAAACCCATCCTCAAGTGAATAAGAGGAGGAACAAGTTCTTTAAAAAATATTGGGAAGGTATGGGATTATTGACTAACATGTAAACTGACTCAAATGGAATAGAAAAATGCTAAGTGCCCAAGTGCATGAATTTACAATCTTTTACAAAATTGGATGTTTATGACAATAGAATTTAACACCTTAGACAAAACTAACATCCAAATCCTCTAGCAACTAAAGGACAAGGGATAATATTCAATGATCATGAAGGATCTTTGTTGCATGGTGTTGCTAGTTCTTCCTTGGTGAAGATAGTCCCACTTTCAGACCACACTTTCCACTACAATCATAACAAAATCACAGATTAGTATGCAATGTGTAATGTATAGCTTTTAGGTACCCTACCTCATCAATAGTTTCACTTGGCTAGGTTATGATTATGATAGATTGATTCCTTTAATAGTGTTAGTGGGAAGATTGAAAAATAGGGTGAAATGGATAAGTTGTTCATTATTAAATTTTAAAAATTCCAAATATGCTAAAATTCTTGAAGAGGGCTAAAGAATTCACAACAATAAAAGAGAATTTCACTAAAAAACATTGTGAAGATGTGCACAATTGGATGTCATTGATGGGGCATGGAAAAGGATTTGATTGTGATATTGTCTAAGGATAAAGAACTTAACTAATCCAATCAAAAGGTATGCAAGTGGGTCCTCACCAAAGTAGGCACATGCCCTTTATTGCCCTTTCATAACCTCGAATTGAGGAGTCTATGGACCCCATGGATGATTAATGGTTATGGAATGTTAAGTACAAAAACTTGGAAGAAACTACCTAATAATTTTGACATATCAAACAAAGACATCGAATAAGAACATGAACACTAGTAGTGAGGTGAGGCATGGAAAGAATAGATGGATGAGAGTGAAAGTGGAATGGAGTTCCTAATTAAGGCCACATGACATCCATTTTGAATTTTTTGATTAAATGACTTGATAAAATCCATTCTTAGTCTAGAAAAAAACCAACCATGTTCAGTGACTTCACATTGCCACTCTAAGATTGATCCATCCCCTTGAGACACAAGAGTGCTCCCACAGAATAACCACTAATCCTTATTTAAGAAGAAAAGAGAAGAAGGAAGTGAGAAAATGCCTTACTTAAAGGGGACCTTCTAGCATGGGTAATATTATCTTTCTAGTTCTATAACTAATGCTTGTATCCCATTTATTTTGTCTAAAGGGTGTGTTTTGAATTAGCACAATTATTTTTTTTCCCAATAGGAACCATACCATGCAAAGACTCATTCAGCTTCTTATTATTGGTCAACACAAAATGGTAAGAAATCCATCAAAACAAACATGCATCCAAGTAAGAAAAAAGACACAAAGAGTATTGAGTCCCCTTGAAGTCACAACCTATTCAAACCTTTGAATCTTTTTCAAGTCTAGAAACTACCAAGGTCACAAGTTCATTAAAGTTTTATTAATGAAAAGGGACCTCACACTTCTAGAATAAGAAAAACCATGAGTTTTTGGATGGGTGGATATTGTGGACTCACTGCCTATTTCATGAAAAGAAAACCATGTCCTAGTTGTCAGTAACAAAATTCAAAGCTAGAATCTAGACATTAATAATCAAATAACTGGATAGCACATGCCCACATCAAACAAACCACACTATACCCAGTTGGCAATAAGGCATGTTATTACTGAAACATAACAAGAAAATCACATCTAAAATAAAGAGAGATATGAAAAAAATTGTAAAATATTTAAGAAAAATAAAACACCCCAACAATGTTGTAAAATAAAAAATTGAAGAAAATTAATAATGTAAAAAAAATGTCTAAGATAAAGAAGGTGTAAAATAAAGAGTTGTAAAAATAACAAGGTGTAAAAAAAAAGATGAAAAATTAAGGAGCCACTTATATATTTAACATGGATGGCCATCGCCTCCACAACTAAGTTGAAAGGAGAAGATCCAAAAAAGTGAGTGTGGTTATCCATTTGATGAGGTATTTGTTACATTGGCTTGCTTAGGCTCATGGAAGGGTTTGACTTGTTGTGTGTTGACTAGCTACTTCTTGTTTAGGCTCTTAGGTTTATAGATCAACATGGCCCCAGAAGGAAAAGTTTCATAAAATATATAAGGTCCTTTCCAAAATGTTTGGAACTTAATTTGTTAAGGTACATGTGTGGTCGTGGGAGCGGTTATTCTAGCAGTTACTCTAATTATTAGAGTGGTTACTCTAGCAGCTATTCTAATTATTAGAGCAGTTCCTCTAGAATTTACTCTAATTATTAGTGTGGTTACTCTAGCAGTTACTTTAGCAGTTATTCTAATTATTAGAGTGGTTACTCTAATTATTAGAGTACTTGCTCCCAACCCTATAAATATAGTGCCTAGGCACACAATTGGAAGGAAGTCTTTTAGCAGTGAAGTAGTGAAACTCTTGTAGTCTATTTAAAAGTTAGAGTATTTTCCAAGTGCCCATAGTAGGAGGTCTAAGTATGGACAGATCTTTATTCAAGAATTATGTACCTGAGCACACCTTGTGTATGGTAATAAAGATGAGCTTGTTGATTCATCCTTGTAGAACTTGAGATTTGTTTTCTTACACATTTCTTTTATTTTATTTTCTTATGCATTTATTTTATTTTATGAACTTTACATTTCTATTATTAGCACAATAATTCATTTTGATAAATTAAGCAAATGGTTAAATTGCACAAGCATGACCATTTCAAGCATGCATGCAATGCTTGGTAACCCAGTAATGATTAGCATTTGGTAATCCTAGCAATGTTGCATTGGTTCAAGATGTGTACAGCAAGTGGGAATGGATGCTGGTGTTAGGATTAGTTAAAACTTAATTAATGAGTAGTTAAGTTAAATTAGTCACTTAGTTACCTCTCTCCTTCCCTACTAGCGTAGGAAATAAAAAAATAACAACTATAAAAATCATATGCCTCAAGCTTATTTAACCATACAATCGTGACATACAGGTAAGCTTAGGAAGACAATGATCAACCAACCTATCCTTGTTCCACAAGGATGCATAAGCACTTAGTCCTTAGAATTCGATTGGATCATGTGTGAAACACTCGTATTCGTATGGTTAAGTGTAGGAGTACCTCGCTACTCATCATTGGCACCGTTGTCAAGGACTTAGTTGTTTGTGCACCAATTAGAACTTAGGAAATCATTCACATCGTTGGAATGAACCCTTACGGTTGATTGAGAAAATAATAAACAAGAATACATTGCACACTAAATAGAAAAGTATGTCTCCTTCTTCGTATGAAAGTGCCTCATGGCATAGGTCTGAATCAAGAAAAAATCGACGATGTAATACACATGATGTTCATCCACCAGTCCCTCAACAAGTTCAAGTGGTATATATTCATCCTGATGAGTATTTACTAGACTTCACCTTTGTCCTCCATCAAGATGAACAACTATATTGGTGAGACTTAGAAGGTAACATAGTGTTACCTCCTAATCATTTAGTCCCTAGCATGCTTTTTCGTGCTCTCACATCAATTAGCATACTGCACTTACATGTAGAATATGTTATGCAAGACCATGACTTGAGAGAATATTGTCCCATAGAGGCACAACATCAAAGGGACTTAAAATAGGAGAGACATCATAAGTCTTTGAAGGGTAAGTGATCCTAAGATGTCCCCCCATGTCTTAAGCAAAAATGAGGGTGGTGAACCTACCTCAAGCAGTTGCCCTCACAATGATGTTCCTCCCGTTGACTTTAGCCAAGGGGTTGTGTATCAAAACCTTCATTTCACTATTCATAACCTAGGTTCTGATACCCATGGGCACAAAGGATATAAAAATGGGACACAAATTCATGATAAAGGTGGACATTCTGATCGCAATCATGATCAGGGCCAAGACCACAGAAGAGAAGGTAGCAGACACTATCATGGTGACGATTCTCCTTCTTCTTTTCCTTCATCATCTTCTTCACCCTCTCCTTCAATATCTAAACATTTTCATAAAGGAAAAAATCATGGGGATAAAGGTAGGAAAAGTGGAATTCATAGAGGAAACAACCAAGAAAGGGGACGAGGGCACTCTAGAGAGTCATGACATAGGAGAAGGAAGAGTAGGGAATAATGTAGGTATCATAGACATCATAGAAAAGATGATTATGATGAAGCCCTCCTCACTATTCGAAGTATGTTGGACATAATTGAGGTTGTTAGAACTACAAAAAGGCACCAGAAAGATAGTAGGATCAACAGATTAGATATGAACAATATCCCACGATTTGAAGGGGGATACAATGTTGATCCTCAGAATCATTAACAAACATTGCATGATGCATGTGCCTTATAGAACATAGAGAAAAAATGGAAAAATATTAAGTTGTTCCCATGGACATTAGTTAAAGAAGTTGAAAGTTGGTACCAGTCTTTAAAATTAGAATCCATTTGTAGGTGGAGTACTATGTTAGAACTATTTAATGATAAGTACCAAACGTACTCCCAAGTATCTAACTTGTGAAAGTGAATCCAAGGCTGGAAACAAGGAGGACATGAACCCTTGGATGCTACCATGGGCCAATGTTATGCACTATTACATCATTTTCCTAGCCATTATTATTCACAAAGGGATCAACTACACCATCTCATGGATGGGCTTAGGCATGAAACGAGAAGAACCATTGGGACTTGTGCCCAAGGGAGACTATCTGAGCTTAGGTTCCATCAAATTCAAAGACTATTGGAGAAGTTGCTAAGGAAGAAGTTGAGCTAAAGAGGAGAGAAAGTGCAGAAGAGTATAACCAAGATCCTTCTCTCTGAAAGAGGGGAGTAAAATTTTGTGAGGATGAAGAAGAGTCACCACTCAAAGATATGGTGAATAGGAAAACTTTTTCTATCGAAAAGATGACATTAGAAGTTTCGGAAAAGGTAGACCAAATGTTGGATTCCATAGACAATAGATTTCAAATTGTTCTTAAAATAGTACAGGAGTGTAGAGAGGAAGGTAGTGAGAAAATAAAAAAGAAAAAGGCTAAACATACACATAGCAAGGGTAAGGGCAAATTTTTTATCATTGAAGAGGTTGTGGATTTAGAAACAAACAATGATAGTGGATGTGAGATATGTCAATATGACCATCCTAAGGGATGTTTCCCTATAATATCACATCTACAGGAGTCTAGGGTGTATACATTTAACCCATGATTAAATGAAAGGAAAACACCCTAAAGGTTACCTTATCCTCAAGGTAACCCAAGGAAGTTCCACCAATCCTTAACATATTATCCCAGTGGAACTCCACCACAACCGATTGAGCAATATCAATAGTGGCAGCACCCAGAATCATGGGGAATGCCACCACCAAGGCAATAGTATACTTATTAGCAACCTAACCTATATGGATATTACGTGTAGCAACCAATCTCCCCACATAACTCTACTAGTCATGTCACTTCTCAACCTCACTATCAAGCCCATGAGTATTATGGGACTCCCTCTTCTAGAGGTGATATTCTACAAGCATATCATCCTTCTCATCTAGTTGCATCTCTTCCACCAATAGCTCCACTACCACCTACTCCCACGATGCAAGGTGAAATCCCTACCCAGTTGTAGCAACGTAATGCCATAAGGGTTATTAACTCTCAACCTACTATTGGTTCCAACAACCACATGAAGAAAATACCTTTCTTTAGAACCAACCATCCAACCAAACCCTTGCAATCACAAGTGGCTAATTCCTTAGATGCCTTAGTATCAATCAAAACTTTGAAGCCCCCTTAAATCCAATCATCACAGTTAATGCAGATAGTCATGCTAACACATGCCATCACCAATTGGATCAAAGCTGGCTACCTTCCCAGGAAATTATTTGATCCTATGAGTCCTTTGATATACTTACAAATTGTTGGAAATGCACTATGTAAGGATCTTTTGGATTCATGTTTTGGTGTCAACTTGATTTATTAAGAAATGTACAAGGCTTGGAACCTGCCTCCATTGAAAAAGAGCAACATCTTTCTAGAGTTGTCCAACTAGTCCATCATTGTCCCATTGGGATTGGTGGAAGACATTGTTACCACTATTTGTGGATGGTCGTACCCAGCTGACTTCCTAGTGATTCAAGTAAACAATGGTACAGGGGACTTCCCAATGATAATGGGAAGATCATGGCTAAGCACCATCAACACATTCCTAGGAATCCATGATCTTTCCCTAGAAATATCAAAGGAAAATACATTCAAAAAGATCAAGAAGAAGAAAGTTCCGTGCATGAAAGACAGTGACACAGGGTGTAATTACGTGCAGAGGTCATGGTTTGTGCAAAGTTTAGCATTTTCTGCAAGCAATCAGTGTGCACAAGTGATTAACATACAAAGATGTCTATATGTAGTAGCCACATGATAGGAAGACACGCAATGGCTGATAGCTGATCAAGAAAGAATTTCACTCATATGCATGGAACCAATTGAAGGTTTGACTTGTGATTACATCGATAGCATAGATGCATTAGAGCAAGTCCATTGCCAACTTCAAAGTCTTAACCTTGAAAACATCAATAGGGGGAAGTTGGAGATCCCTAAGAAATTTAAGCAGGAGCCCCTTGAGCTAAAACTGTAGTCCACCAGTATGGAATACATGTTCCTTAAAAACAAAAAATTGATAATTATCAATGCTAACCTTGCTTCTCAGTAGAAAGAAGAACTATTGAAGGTAATAAATAAATAGTCAGAAGCCTTCACTTGGTCATATCTTGAATTAACTCAAATAGACCCTAGGATATTCCAACATAAAATTTACACTAACCCCTCCATGAAGCCTTGAAGACAACCACAGAGGTGATTGAACCCTAAGCTAAAGCAAGTAGTTAAGGAAGAAATCAAACAGCTTATCAAGACTGAATTCATATACCCCATTGCTGATAGTGAATGGGTTAGCCCCTTAGTTATTGTGCCTAAAAAGGTAGGTAAATGGATGGTGTGCATAGATTTCAGGCTACTAAATATGGAAACATTCAAAGATCACTTTCCATTGTCATTTTTCAACCAACTCTTAAACACCATTGCAGGGCATCACTATTATAGTTGTTTGGATGGATATAGTGGATATAAACAAATACAAATAGCCCCAGAAGACCAAGCCAAAACTACATTCACCAATCCTTGAGGAACATTCACATACAAAAGATGTCATTTGGCTTGTGCAATGCCCCTGGAACATTTCAATGACTAGTTCTAAGCATATTTCAACAACAAATAGGGAATGGTGTGGAGGTGTTTATGGATGACTTCTCCACTTATGGAGAAAAATTTGATCAAGCCTTGGACTAGTTGGAGCAAGTGTTAAAAGGATGTGTAGAAACTAATTTGAGGCTCAATTGGAAAAAAAGTCATTTGATGGTCCAAGAAGGTGTAGTACTAGGGCAAAAAATCTCATACACAAGGATAGAGGTAGACATTGAGAAAATCAAAATTATCCAAGGAATTACCTGTCAAATGGAAACTATCAAAGATATTTGGTCATTCCTTAGACATATTGGTTACTATAGGAGATTTATTGAGAACTTTTCAAAGGTTGCCAAACCATTGGTAGAATTAACAAAAAAGGATGTACTTTTCAAGTGGACCAAGGAATGTGAATTAGCTTTCCAAACTCTAAAATAAAATCTAGTAGAAATACCCATTCTACAAGCTCCTGACTAGTCCAAACCATTCCATATCATGATTGATGTGTCCAACTATGCTTTAGGAGCCATACTTGCACAATTAGATAACTAGAATGGNATGTATTGGGATATAAAGTATATATACATATATATCATAGTGCAATTCGGTTCCTCATGAATAAGCCAATATTAAGCCCTCATATCATACGAGGGCTTGTAATCTTACAAGAGTTCAATTTAATGATGATCAATTGCAAGGGCACCAAGAATGTAGTTGTTGATCATTTATCTCAGTTGCGATGGGACATCAAAGAGAATGAGTATCCAATTTTTGATCATTTCCCTGATGAATTCCTCTTTGCTGATGTAATGAATGATCAATCACCCAAAGATGCTCATGAGGGTCCTTGTGGGGGTCATTACGTTGGGAGATGAATCACCATCAAGATCCTACTTGCAAGATAATATTAGCCTACATTATTTTGGGATGCCCATCGTTTTGTCCAACCTTGTAAGCACTATCAATGTGATGGGGGAATGATTGCTAGAATGGAGGATATGCAACAATGGATTCAACCATTAGAACCCTTTGACATTTGGGTAATTGATTTTATGGGGACAATTACACCAATGTCTAATGGAAAAGCTTATATTGTTGTTGTTGTTGATTACCTAACAAAATGGGCTGAAGCAGCTGCTGTTAAAGATTATACATCATCTATAGCTACATGATTTGTTTAAAAAAAAATCATAAATAGTTTGGTGTGCCATGTGCACTTATTTTAAATAATGGTACATATTTCACAGGTGAAACTTTTTGGAAATTAATGCAATGCTTAGTGGTTGAGCATAAATTGTCTACACCATACCACCCCCAAGCGAATGCTCAAGCAGAAGTCACCAACAAGGAGATTACGAAGATATTGACAAGAACCATTAGCAAGTTTAGGAAAGACTGGAGCACTAAATTGAATGATGCTCTTTGGGCATATCGTTCCACATGGAAACTCCCTATAGGCTACTCTCCCTATGAGTTTATGTACAGTAAATTACCAATGCTTTCCTTTCAAACTGAGCTCCATACACTATCCATGACATGTGACCTCAACCTTGACCTTGATCTAGCACAGAAACAATGGTTAGTACCCCTTAACTTGCTAGATGAAAATTGATTAGTTGCCTTGTCATCTAATGAATTGCACAAGGCCTTCAATAAACAATGTCATGACCTAAGAATTAGGAAAGTTAAATATTATCTAAGAGATAAGGTTCTCTACTAGAATCCCACACATGTGTCACAATGTACTAAATTTCAAAAATTGTGGGAAGGACCTTATATTATTTATGCAACTTTTCCTTCAGGGGCCATGATAATATATAAACCTGAGAGCCTAGATAAGAAAATGTTGGTCAATGTGTAACAAACCAAACCTTTATAGGAGCTTAGAATAGCTAGTACACATGCTACCTCTCTTAATGGACAACCTTGCTCACTATTTTGGATATCCTCCTTCCAACTTATTCATGCGGGAGATGGCCATCTATGCTAATCGTTCTAGGCCCTTAGTTATTTTTGAATTTTTTTACATATTCTTTCAACTTTTCTTATTTTTCTACACCATCATTCACGTTTTTAGTATTTCTTTGTTTGCTTGATTTACTTTTATTCATCATCTAATAAGTGCTCATGATGGTGGATTGAATTTTATCATATTGATTGCTAATGTTTGATTTTTACCTTTGAATTATGATGTTGATATTAAGGTATGGTTCTTTAGGTAAAAAGGGCAATGAGTCCACACTGTCCACTCATCCATACAACTCTATGGTCTCCTTTGACTTGGAATTCTACAGTCCCCCTTTTCTAAGTAAACTTATTAATGAATTGGTGGCTAGGTATTTTTCAAACCAAGGAAAGACTCAAAGGATGAAAAGGGTGTGACTTTAAGGGGATTCGATGAATTGGTGCTGGCCATTCTCTTGGGTGCTTCAATGCTTTTTCTTGGGTTTTTCACCATTTTGACATTGTTCAAATATCATATTGTTGAGTGAATAAAAATAAATCTTTGCATGGTATGGTTCTCATGCATAAACATAAAAAGAAGAATAGAAAAAATAGAAAAAGGTGAGAACTCAAAGCACACCCCTTAGACATAATAAATCAATATAGGCTACAAGTGCTAGTTATGGCACTGGAAAGACATGTTACCCATGCTTAAAGGTTCCCTCTAACTAAGGCCCTTTCTCACTTCCTGCTTCTCCATCTCACTCTCCTTGGGATGGTGGTCACTCTTTGTGGAAGCATTCTTGTTGCCTCAAGAGGATGGATTGGCCAAGTGTATTGATGCAAGGTTACTAAATGTGGTTGGTTTGAGCCTATATTTGGGATGAGTTATACTCAATTATCTTAACTATGAAATACACAAGGGGCTTTACACAACCTTGTTCTTGGGATTCCATTCCATTCTCTCCTCTCCATCTTTCTTCCCATTTTCCACCTCATTGCTAGTTTTAACATTAGTCTATTCTTGGTTGATACATTATTTTTCTTTAGTGAATTCTTTTGGGTAATTTTTTAACTCTTGCTTCCAAATGACATTTCTAGAGCCTACGGACTCTTTGGTTTATGGGTTTGTTAGGGCATAAAGGGCATGAGCCTAGTTTGGGGAGGACCCACTAGCATTCTTTTTTGGTGTAATTATTAACTTCTTTTCCTTAAAAATCTTCTATAATCAATCATTTCTTGTTTCATCCCCATCCATGACATCCATTTTATTTGTGTAGCCATTGATATCTTTCATTTTTTTTGTTCCTCATTTTTTCCATCTTATAGCTACTAGAGGTTCACTCTTGGTCATGGGGGCCCTGGCACAAATTTTTTAATTTTTTTCATTTTACTAATTGCCTAACCACTACACTTTTGGTAGTTTCTAGTGATAAATCTTTGAACCAATTTCTTCCATAACTACAACTCAGCCAATGTGCTTCATATCGAGGTAAGGTATCAACTGCATTTTCGATTATCTATCCTTGCTCATTTGTGACTGTGTTGTGTGTGCAGATGGTGATCATATAAACAATGGATTGGGCTTGGAGGAAGCACTCAAAATGGAATGGAACTAGAGCATTTACGAAAGGAGCAAGTTTGATGGCATGGCTATGAATAAACAACAGAAGGCACAATCTCAGCATTGGTGGCAACATGCTCCATATTCTTTCTTTCTCTCTCTCTCTCTCTCTTTTCTTCAAGCTACCAAATAAAGGATTGGATGTCATTTATGTATGAGTGTTCACCAAAATGATTGAACACTAATGTTGTAATATGCTTATTAATCCATTCACTAGACGTGTTGAGTCTGTCATCCCATTTCACTGTCAGTTGTCAATTAGTCAATGATCCCATACCTTCCCAATATTTTGTAAGGAACTCAAGGATGAGTTTTCATTCAGTCATTGGAGTATGATAAGAGAAGTTACTCTAGCAGTTACTCTAATTATTAAAGTGGTTACTCTAGCAGTTATTCTAATTATTAGAGTAGTTACTATAATTATTAGAGTGATTAATCTAGTGGTTACTCTAGCAGTTATTCTAATTATTAGAGTGGTTACTTTAGTGGTTATTTCAGTAGTTATTCTCATTATTAGAGAAATTACTCTAATTATTAGAGTAGTTTCTCCCAACCCTATAAATACAGTGCCTAGGCACACAATTGAGAGGAAGTCTTTTAGCAGTGAAGTAACAAAACTCTTGTAGTCTGTTTGAAAGTTATAGTATTTTCCAAGTGCCTGCAGTAAGAGGTCTAAGTGTAAATAGATCTTTATTCAAGCATTTTGTACCTGAGCACACCTTGTGTATGGAAATAAAGATGAGCTCTTTGATTCATCCTTGTAGCACTTGAAATTTTTTTCTTACACATTTCTTAAATTTTATTTTCTTATGCATTTATTTTATTTTATTTTATTTTACGCACTTTACATTTCTATTATTAACATAACAATTCATTTTGATCAATTAAGAAAATTGTTAAATTACACAAGCATGACCACTTCAAGCATGCGTGTAATGCTTGGTAACCTAGTAATGATTAGCATTTGGTAATCCCAGCAGTGTTGCACTGGTTTAGGATGTGTATGAAAATTGAGAATAGATGCTAGTGTTAGGATTAGTTAGAACTTAGTTAATGAGTAGTTAAGTTAAAGTAGTCACTTAGTTACCTCTCTCCTTCCCTACTAGTGCAAGACATAAAAACATAAAAGCTATAAAAATCATATGCCTCAAGCTTACTTAATCATACAATCATGACATTCAGGTAAGCTTGGGAAGACAATGATCAACAAACCCATCCTTCTTTCACAAGGGTGCATAAGCACTTAGTCCTTGGAATTCAACTAGATCATGCATGAAAAGCTCATATTCGTATGGTTGAGCATAGCGGTACCTCACCACTCATCATGTGGGGTTCTAATAGAGGGCCTTATCTCCTGATTGAAATTTGACTTTCCTAATTCTAAGGTCATGGTACTTTTTGTTAAATTCTTTGTGCAACTCATTAGATGATAGGGCTACCAATCGATTTTCATGTAGTAGATTAAGATTCATTAATCATTCTTTTTGTGTTTAAATTAAGTGAAGGTTAAGGTTACAAGCTATTGAAAGTGTTTGAAGCTCTGAATGAATAGGAAGTGTTGATAATTTTCCATACACCAGCTCATAGGGATAATAGCCTATATGGAGTTTTCATGTTGAGTGATACGCCCAAAGGGCATCATGGAGTTTTCTACTTTAGTCTCTTCTATATTTACTAATAGTTCTCATTAGGATCTTTATGATTTCCCTATTTGTAACCTTAGCTTGGACATTGGCTTAGGGTGGTAGAATGTTGTTAGTTTATGTTTAACCCCCAAACATTACATAATCTTCTAAAAGGTGTGCCTATAAAGTAGGTTTCATTATCAAAAATTAATGTACATGGCACCCAACCCTATTTACAACATTCTATTGTACAAACTAAGTAGTAATAGAAGATGTACAGTTGGTGAAAACTACTACTTTCACCCATGTCATACAATAGTCAACACCAAGTATGATGTATGCCTTTTCATTTGACATGGACATGATGGGATCCATAAAGTTAATGCCCTAGATTTCGAAGGGTTCCATTGGTTTAATCCACTAATAAGGTTCCTTTATTCAAGTAGTCATTCCACCATATCATTGAGAACATTTACAAGAGTGAAAAAATTGATGAGCATCCTTGAAAATTATTGGCCAATAATATCCCACCATTAGGATTTTAATGGCCATGCATCTCCTAGCATAGTGACCTCCACAAGGACCCTCATGAGCATCTTGAAGAACATGCAATTAATCATCATTAGGGACACACCAATGAACTAGGCCATTGGCACACACCTTGTAGAGATGTTCATAGATCTCCATGAAGTGTTTCACCTACTGAAGAAACTATTTTTTCTTTCGGTGGTCCAACCCTTTTGGCATCTCTTTAGTAAAAAGATAGGTAAGAATGCCATCATACCATTTAGGCTTAGCGGGAAATTGTCTAGTTATAACCTTGGCAAAGAGGAGTTCATCAGGAAATAGATCAAATAATGAGCTTTCCTTCTCTTTGTTTCCCCATCATAACCAAGATAAGTGATCAATAGCCACATTCTTAGTTCCCTTCTAGTCTACCATCATAAAATCAAATTCCTATAAGATCACCAACCACCCTATGACATGGGGACTTGCCGTTGACTTATTCATCAGGAAGCAAATCACACTCTAGTAAATGTGCAAAAATACTTTATATTTAAGCACATAGTGCTTGAATTTCTCTAGAGTAAACACCACTTCCATCTATTCTTTTTCTATCATGGTGTAGTTTAGTTGTGCACCCATAATGCTTCAACATACACAATGGATGTAATATGGATATTTCTTATCATCTAACTTCTTAAGCATAGCCCCTGACGAATAATTTAATACATCCATCATAATGTAAGATGGTTTAGATCAATAAGATGCCTATAGAATTGGCTTTTTTACAAGTTTCTCCTTCAACTATTGAAATGATTTTTCACATTCCTTGGTCCAAACAAATGAAGTATTTTTCTTCTTGAGCTCAACTAATGGTTTTGCGATATTAGTGAAATTTTCTATGAATTTTTGGTGGTACCCAATGTGTCTAAGGAATACCAAACATCTATTATAGCTTCTAGTTGATGGGTAATTCCTTGGATGACCCTTATTTTTTTAAGGTTGATCTCAATTCCTTCTTGTGAGATTATGTGCCCTAATAAAATGCCTTCTTGGACCATGAGATGGTTCTTTTATCAATTGAGATAGAGGTTTATTTCCACACATCTTTTGAGTACTTGCTCAAGGTGATCCAAGGCTTACTCAAATGTAGCTCCATAGGTGAAGAAGTCATCCATAAAGACTTTCACTTCACTACCTATTTGCTACTAAAAGATGCTTAAGACTAGGAGTTGGAAAGTGGTAGGAGCATTGAAACACCTCAAAATTTCAAGTCTTGGCATCTCAACTAAAAATTTGAATAAGTGTCAAAATGATGGCACTTTCTACAAATTTCTCTACGTGTTGGGACCACGCTCTCCACTGTAGTAGAGCGTAGTAAGCTTCAATGGCCATTTTTTTGTAATTTTGGCTAAGTGTCAGAAAATGATGACATAAGCTGCTAAAATTTTTCTAAGTGTTGTGCTACGCCTAGCACTGTAGCTATTATGCTATGGCACTATAGCTATTACGCTAGGCACTATAGCTACTATGCCCTACTATGCTCTAGAGCATAGCAAGTGTAGCTAACATACAAATGACAAATTTCTCATAATTTTCTAAGTGTTTTGTTATTCTCTCATTACCCTTGCTATGCTCTAGAGCATAGCCAATACCTCAGTGGCTAGTTTTTCCTAAGTGTTAGACAAGAAGCTATCAAGCTAGCTTAACATGGAAGAGGCATTTGGTAGATTTTCTAACTCCTAAGGCTACCCCTCCTACTATACTCTAGAGCATAGCTAGCGTAGCAAGAACAAGGACTACAATTTTTACCAGATTCTTCTAAGTGTCCATGCTACACCGTGCTCTTGAGTAGCATCCCGTGTCCCACATGTAACATGGGGCAAGCATAGTAGCTAGCGTTAGAAAATTTTTTGAACTTTTCTGGTCACCTTTGAACTTTTTTGTAGTCCCACCTATTGCACTACCACATGGCACCCAATTTGCATTTTGGGTTAACCTTAGCCTTATAAATACCCTTNTGGGTTTTGGGGGTGGGGGGGGGGTGGGGGGGGGGGGGGGGACTTCCATTTTTCACTAGTTGGAAATTAGCACTTTCATTTGGCATTTGGAATTTTGGCATCATGGCACTTAGCTCCATGGGTGAATGAGCCCAAGAGCACACCACACTAGCAAAGAGGCATAGCTGCATCACATGGTACACCGCGTTGTAGCCCTACATTGCATGATACATGGTGGACCCATTGTAGCTTGCACTGCATGGTACACTATAGCCTTGTTGCAACCCTACAAAACACCACACAGTACACTATGGTGGCCAAGCTAGTAGGTATGATTCATCACGATGAGTGTTGGACTTCATGGTCGGACGCCACCAAGACTGTGACTATGCTTCCATAGTGCTTGTTGTACATTGTGTAACTTCTGAGACCCTTTTGGAGTTAGCTATGCTCCTATTTAGGGTAGTTTTCTATTTTTTTCTCTTATTTCTAGCATTTTATTGCATTTTTCGTACATATTTTTGCACTTTTTCACACATTGTCATGCTGTACTATGCTCAAGTGGTAGTCTTCACAAGTTGATACTCTCGTTTTAGTCGAAACCCTTGGCTACACTTGCCTCCATTCCATGGATACACTCTACAAGTAGCACTACAAAGTATTTCTTTAACACTTAGCACCATTTCATGTTGTTTGCACTTGCATTTTGGCTAACCATGCCATTCCTCAGTTGCACCCATCACCCTAGTTACAACCAACAAAGTCCCTATTCAATCGACTAGACCATTTAGGGCACTTTGCTTCCATTTCTAACAAGGCCCTCACACAGAGGTGGGGTTAACATTGTGCATTTGTTGATCCCTTGGTGATTCCAACCATCGACATTTTTGATCATTACAAGCATTTCATAGACCAAAAGGCATCTTGCAACATGCAAAGGTCACCCAAGTACTTGTGAATGTTGTTTTGGCTTGATCCTCTAGGGAAATCTAGA
The DNA here is from genome assembly GCA_015680685.1 of Gnetum montanum. NCBI lineage: Eukaryota > Viridiplantae > Streptophyta > Gnetopsida > Gnetales > Gnetaceae > Gnetum > Gnetum montanum. The sequence goes on along the minus strand of MNCI01011020.1, from coordinate 195,698 downwards.
TTTGGTTATAGCCACTATAACCATCTAGAAAAATGTAATAGGAATACCCAAATATGGTGTCCAACACCTAATCAAAAAATGACAATTGGAAATGGTCCTTGAATATTTTCATATTCAACAACCAAAAATCAATGCAGACTCACCACTTGTCATCCTTCTTTGGCACAATCACGAGTGGAATAACCCACTCACTATCTAAAATGGGATAGATAAACCCCACCTTGAGGAGTTGTTCAATTTCCTCTTTGATGATCTACTTTAATTTGAGATACAATCACCTCTTTAGCTTCATGGTTGGATTAGTGTAGATATGATGTTGGCATATCCTAGGATCAATCCTTGTGAGTTCAGGATATGACCAAGCAAAGGATGTTGACCATTTGTCAACAACATTCAACACTATTTGTTTCTATGCTAGAGCAAGATTTGCATTTATTATTACTAACTTTTCATTTTTCAAGAATACATATTCCATGTTAGTGGGTAGAGTTTTTAACTCAAGGGGCTCTTGTTTAAAATTTTAATGAATTTCCAACTCTCCCAAATAGGTATCATCATTTGCATTATTAGAGAATTGGTGATGAACTTACTCTAATTCATCTATGCCTACGACAGAAGTGCATGTAAGGCTCTCAATAGGTTCCATGCACATTGTGTCACTTTTAAGATCAAAGGTTAGCCACTGGGTGCCCTCTTGTTTGGTCACTACTGCATACATACACCTTTGAATATCTACTTTAGGTGCACACTACATGCATGTAGAAATATATCCTAGTTTCACGAACTAGAGTTTATGCACATAATTGTACCCCATATTGCTATACATAATGCATGGAAGTCCCTTCTTCTCAATCCTTCCAAATGCATTTTCATTAGATATCTCCAAGGAAAGATCTCTAATGTCCATTCTTACATCAACAATGCTTAGTCATGTCCTTTCCATAATGATTAGAAATCTCCCTTTACAATTCGCAACTTTCATTATTAGGAAATTGGTAGGATAATACCATCCATAGACAATGCTCACAATGCCTTCTACTAGTCCAAATGGAATAGTAATAGACTGCTCTACAATTCTAATTGAATATTATTCTTCCTAAGAGGTTCTAGGTTTCAAGTAGTATACATCTCATGAGAAATCAAGTTCACACTAGAACCTGAATTAACAAAATATTACATGGTTCATTTCTAGTAATCTGTAAATAAATTAGAGGACTTCCAGGATTAGCTAATTTCTTTGGAAGGTTGCCACCCAAGATGTAATCAAAAATGGCATGAGTGAGCATAATAATATAGATTCTAGGTGATATTTGATTTGAAGGGAACTCAAAGGGATTAGATGTAGAGGAAGATGGAGAAGAAAGATTGCTAAGCACATGTGTATGTAAGGGTTTACGTGAGTTATTGGATGGAAAAAAGGTCTTTTTCATAATCTAGTGTCCAAACCACTCAGTTGATGAACTGGTTATAAATTGATGGGCCTGGTAGCATTGAGTTGCTGTGGTTGGACTGGAAGTTCACTTTGCATAGATGGAGCAAGAAGTAACTATGTTGAGGGTGGAGAAATATGTGTAGGAATAGGAGGACAATAAGTATAAAAATTAATATCCATCCTTGAATGTGGAGAATGTGTTTGAGAGTATTCAAGAGGGTAGTAGAAATGTTGTAAAGGAGAAATATGACTAGAAGAGTCATGTGGAGATAGGGGTTGCTAAACATAATTCCCATATGGATCTAGTTTTCTATAAGGGTATTGATGCCTTAGCAGTGATAGCGCCAATGATAGTGGTTGCTACCACTATTAATACTACTTGTATGGTTGCAGTGGAGTTCCACTTAGATAATATTGTTGTTGTTGATAGAACTACCTAGAATTTCTTTGAGGATAATATAATATTTTGGGTGCTTACCTTTTTGCTAATCATGGATTTAGATCATACATCCTAGACTCTTGTAAGTGTGACATAATGGGGTAACATCCCTTAGGATCTTCATATTGATAGATGTTAAACCCATCATCATCATTTGATTCAGTTTTCTCAAGTTCCTCTACTGGAGCAATCGTTCCCTTACCCATTTGATTGGCACATTCAACTTCCTTTTTCCTCCTACGATCATGATCACTACCTTGTTCTTAGGACTCTTCAGCAATTTTCAAGATAGCTTAAAATCTGCTATCCATAGAGTTCCATAACTAATCTACCTTAGCTAAAATTTTAAAAGTAAATTTTTGAATCGACAAGGTTTTATGGTTCACCACTTCATCAAGTGATGACTCCTCCTCACTATCATAAAATCAAACCTCCCTCTTTTCAATGGAAGGGCCATGATTGTATTCTTATGCACTTTCACATTTCCTCAACTCTTCTTTTTCTTTTTCTAGCTACTCAATTAATCGTTGGATCTGATGGGCTCTTAATTCTAACAACCACCATTTGGCATAGACTTCAATAGTTCTCCTCATTTCTAATCAAATGCCATCTATGATATGGTAAAGTTATTTCTATTGAGAATAACTATGGCCAAGACATCTATGCAATAAAGAATAGTATAAGCCAATGGTAACATCCAAGGGTTCATGTGTCCCTTGTTTCCATCCTTGGATCTACCTCTTTAAGTTGGACACTTGAGAGTATGTCTAATATTTTTCATTAAACAGTTTGAGCATTGTACTCCACCATCTAATGGATTCCAATTCTAAGGACTAGTACCAACTTTCTGCTTCTTTAATGAGTGTCTTGGGAAACAACTTAAGCTTTTGCTAATCATTTTCTATATTTTGCAAGGCATAGGAATTTTGGAAATCCTTAAGATGATTTTACAGATCTAAGTTATATTCCCCTTCAAACCTAGTAATATTGTTCATGTCTAGCCTCTTGATCTAACTATCCTTTGTGTGCCTTGTGGGAATTCTCACTACCTTTGCAATGTTTAGCATGATTTGAGTAGTGAATAAAAGCTCATCAAGGCCATGATTCTAGTGCCTATGATGCCCTCTACTATTCCTTCATTCATGGAAACAACCCTCTCTCGAATGCCTATGCCCTAGGTCTTGACTTGCTCAATGATCCCTATGATCATCTTGGTCTTGTCAGTCACCTCCATCATGATCATGCCCCCTTACAATTGCATTCAAATCTAGAAGAGGAAGAAGATGATAATGAAGGTAAAGAGGAAGAAGAAATAGCACCATCATAGTTATTTCCACCTTCTCTTTGGTGGTTGTAGCCATAATCTTACTACTTTCCCACATCCCTGCCATGACTTTCATCCTTGGATCCCCCTTTGTCATGGGATTCATTCTTTTCCAGAACTAGGGTTATGGATCGTGGACTACAAGTTTTCATTTTGATCTCTTTCATCAAATTCATAAAGAGGAGTCTCTTTGAAAGAAAAACCCCCAGAGAAGAATTCTCTACCATATTTTTGGTATGTTAGAAATGAGAAATCATTAGGACCACTTCCCCTTTGTAGATTCATAATGTTGCTCTAGTTGTTGATCCCTTAGATGTTGTACATCTCTGGGATGATAATCCCTAGCATTGCTATCCTACACAACATATTTAGCATGAAGCCCTTAGATGCCCAACCACATAAGAGTTTTTTAGAGCATCACAAGAATGGATTGATTGGGTAGCAACATAATGTTTCCCTCCATGTTGTGCCACCATAGCAATTCATCCTAGTGTAGGAGGGAGGTAAAATTGGGTACATACTCATTAGGATAAGCATATACCACTCTATATTGTTGGGGCACCTATTAATTTTCTTCATTAGACTTGGATAGGAAATCACTCCTATGAGAAGAAGACATTTTATGTTATAAAACAAGAAATGTAGTGTGCTTCTTGTATTTGTTGTAGTTATTTTGATGTATGATATGACTTTAGGATTTGTTCCAACGATGTTAAATAATTTTTCACTAAATCCTAGATAGTGTACATAACAATCTAAAGATCCCCAACAATAATGTCAATGATGAGTAGCGAGGTACCCCTATGCCCAACCATATGAATCACAAGGGTTCACACACAATCTAGTTGGATTCTATAGACCTTAAGTTCCTAGGTACACTAGTTCCAAGATGTCAAATCTAATTATGATGATTGTTGGCTTCTCAAATATACTTGTGAAACTTAATTTTATGGTTAAATGTAATTGAGGCGCATGATTTTTATTATTTTATATTTTATTCATCTATGATTAACAACAAGTTGAAACTCAATTTATGAAATACTTTAACTCATCTAATTGCTAATTATTAACTAACTATCCTAATAGAAGCATCTGGTCCCACCTTCCATGCACATCCTAAACATGTATAACGCTCTTAGTTTACCAAATGTTAAGCTTTGTTGGGATTATCAAGCATCATACACATGCTCAAAGTGGTCATACTTATGTGCTTGATTAACTACTATTTAATTTAGCTAGCTTACTTTAGCTTAATTACTTTGTAGTATTAAATGAAATTGTACAATACATTAAATGCATGAATAAAATATTTAAGCTAGCCAAGGTGCTACAAGGTTTGATTAGAAAGCTCAACTTTATTACCACATACATTGTTGTGCTTATGTATAATGATGCTTGAATAAAGATTCGTACACTCAATGACTCCTATTATGGACACTTTGAAAAATATTCTAACTCTGGAGAAAAGAAACTACAAGAGCTCTGCTATGCTATGAAAAAAAAACTATTTTAAACCATGTGCTCAAGCACTATATTTATAGGCTAGCACACACCCTACGATATTAGATATCTAACATTGCTTCTTGGGCCCTAATATCAAGGATCCAATATCAGGGCTTTGATATTGGATATATAATATTAGAGCTAGGCCAAATACAATTCACCAAATTTTATTTTTCTTGAATATTTTTACAATTTCTTGTATACTTTACTTTATTCTATTGTCAAGTTTTCTTCTCTTCTAATAAAAAAATGTTTTATTGCCAATAGGACTCAATGATGATATAGTTGGTTACTAATAGTGGTTTGTACCTAATATTTTTAATTTCTAATGTATGGTTTCTATTTTTGAATTTTGATGACCAATGACTAAGACAAGTTTTCTCTTTTATGGAATAGGCAATCATTCCATGTCATTCACCCATCCACCAATTCTATGGTTTTCTTGGTTTTGGAAGTATGAGGTACCTTATTCATTAATAAAAATCTAATGAACTTGTGACCTTGGTAGTTTCCAAATTTGGCAAAGATTCAAAGGTTTGAAAAGGTTATAACTTTAAGGGGATTCAATATTCTCTGTGTCTCTCTACTTTCTTGAGTGCATGCGTGTTTTCATGGATTTCTTACCATTCTCTGTTAACTAATAATAGGAAGTTAAATAAGTCTTTGCATGGTATAGTTTCCATCTAACAAAACCTCATAAAAAATAGAAGAGAGAGAGAGAGAGAGAGAGTTCAAAGCATATCCATTAGACAAAATAAACAGGCTACAAGCATTGGTTATGGAACTAGAAAGACATGTTACCAATGCCTAAAAGTCTCCTCTAACTAAGATCCTTTCTCACTTTCTGCTTCTCTTTTCTCAAATAAGGAATGATGCTTATCTATGGGAGCATTCTTGTGTCTCAAGGAGATGGACTAGTCCTAGAGTGGTGATGCGAAGTCATTGACAACATTTAGCTTTGGTTTGAACTAAGGTTGGTCTTTATCAGGTCATTTAACTATGAAATTCACAAGGAACTTCATGTGATCATGATTAGCTAATCCATTTTGAAACACCATAAAATTTTAGGACCTCCATGTTTTGGTGAGGTTTGGGAATTTAGGCAAGGACTTCCACAAGTGTAGTGTCATGACAGTGCAACAGGAAAGTGTAGACACTGAGGATAGATTGTGTAGTCTGGCAAGTTTTCTACTTCCAAGACTGGAAGGCTTTCCAGACTCACTAACCTACCCAAATGGATAGTTGGCTCAGTTGGCAGTCTACTCAAAAACTATGCTAGGAGTTGTCAGGAGTGTTTGGGATGAGCAAAATAGTTTGGAAAGTTTTCTAGTGAAGAAGTCTACTATGCTACGCTATGCTACATAGCATAGCAAGCCTTCAAAAAATAAATCAAGCATCCAAATCACAAACTTTAGCAAGATGTTCATGCAAGAAAAAGTTAGAATTTGACCAACACAGGGTGCTATACTATGCTACGCTACATAGTTTAGCAAGGGTAAAACATGCAAAGATTCCTTTGCCAAGTCATTTCGGTAAAAGGATTACATCTAACAGCATTTTGGCTTCCAAAACTGCCCTGTCTCAATTAGCCCCTGAATCACAAGCAAATTTTTCTTGTGAAACTCTGTAATTTTGACAGAAATTCATGTTACATTGGCTGCTACACTATGTAGGATAGCATAGTGTAGAAAAGATGCAAATCAATAAAATGCTCCAAAGATTAACCCAACATGTGCCAAGGCTTCCAGCAAATGTTGTTGACTCCAACATAATTTTCCTATTCAAGCCGGTGGCTATGCTACGTCAATGTGCTAGATAGTGTAAGTGATGAAAAGATGATAGAGGCATTAGGACATCTTTAGCTAGCTCTATAGCTTGTTAGCAATAACTAAGCTCGTTGTGACCAACAACTTTGTCCGACTTTGGCATAGTCCTTAGTCCATCCCCCAAAATTTATCGCTATGCTTGATCCTATTCATAAGGATAGGGAAGATGTAGCCCTAGGGCAGAGACTCCATTTCTACTTGCATTATTAGCACACTAGATTCCAACATGTGTAGTTTTGAAAAGATGGTTACAACGTAGCAAAGTTCGCAATCGGCACAACACGCCTACATGGTACCATCATGTTTTCATATTGTAGGGTTTAGGACACGTGGCATCTGTGCCTCATTTCTCGCCTACTCCTAGCCCTATAAATACCCTGACAAAAAATGCTCAAAGGGTTGGCTTTTTCATAAAAAAAATGAGTTAGCATTCTTGCATTCACAAAAGAGTGATTGGTTAGTTGGCTTTTCGAGTTGGATTTGAATCCAAAGAGTTGGCACTTTTGCACTAACAAGAGCAGTTGGCTTGTTGGCATTCTACATTGACTGGTTAGCTCCTTGATTGACTCTTCAACAAATAGAGCTGGCATCTTGTTGCAGTTGGCCTTTAAGTTGGCTCCTAGAAGGCATAGTTGGCATTTTCTTTTGAGCACTCTAGTTACTCTTGATTCTTCTATGTGCCTCCAACATCGTATAACTTGTTATACATCTTTCAAATAAGATAAAGAATTGAAGCTATGATCCTAAGGTGGTGCATTTTCTCACCTGAGTTTGCTTCGCTATTTATTTACTATTATCAGTACTTTGCATTTTTTTTTCATTTTTCATTTATTGATCATCAATTTACCTCACACGTATCGCTTTCACAATGAATGTTTACGTTAGGTTAATATTACATCGATTAAGTTCTTGTCTGATCGACCACACCGTTAAAGGCATCTCAAATCCATTTTCTCCAACACTGCCCTTGTGTGAATCTGGGGTTAAATTATTTTACTCGATAACCTCTTAGTGTTCCAGTCATCAACATTTTCACTTGAAATAGTTTTTGGCACTACAAGGAGGGCCTGGTGCTGCTATCAAGTCTCACGAGTAGTCCTACACACTCTCTATACCCCATCACTCATCAGCATAAACATGACACCCTTGCGGTTGTTTATGCATCGTGTGGTATAGGCTGGTTGCAATGATAGTTCCTTTGGAACACTATAGGACGAAAAGCCTTCGATCACCTCTTGATCTCTATTTTTTCTTGCTCGCAAACCATTTTCAACCTTGCAAAAATGATTTCCTCAACCATCGTTGTTGCTACCTTAAACCTTGAGGTCCCTTTATCGGTTCAAGGCACCACAGGTGCCAAGCAACTGCCTAGACCATTGTAAGGGCCATGCTAATCTCTTAGGATCCAAAACCGATCACTTGAGAGCTCAGTACAACATACTAAAATTTACAATTTCCTCTATGCTAAGATCCAAGAAAATTTTCCTTTGGATGTACAAGAACTTGAAGAAAAACATAACTTTGAGTTCCTTTATCGCAATGGAAGGGAATTTATCCCTGCACCTGGTGCTTTCATTCCCTTGACGTAAGCATATCAATGGATCTTAGATTAGCTAATATGGACAAGTAGGTCTAGGGAGGAGTAGGAAATAGTGTTCCACTATGATGAGGCATTTCAAGATGGACAAGAGGACCTAGATTCCCAATTCAAGGATGGGGGTCAAACTAACTCTGCTACTATCCCTTCCACCGTGGCCTTCTAGTCGAACCTACTCTTTGCAACTGCTCCCTTTATGATTATGTCCACCCCGTCACAAACTATAGTTTCATTGGCCATGGGTAGCCATGCCATACCCTCGCTGTATCAACATGCCTATTCTTCTATCTCGTTTCAAAGCACTATCCCTCCACAATTTGTTCCCCAATCTATCTCTTCATTGTACCAAGCACTGATCACGGCTACCCTGCCTTACATGCACATGGCACCCACATCACAATTGCATATAATCTCCACTTCCATTCTAGCATCTACACCTATTCCACCATCAGCGATGGGCCTAGCCCCAACCATGTGGTGTACCCCAATCACTTCTCCTCCTACTTTGCAACCTTTCCAAATGTTGCACTATGCTCACCATCAAGTGTACTAGGTTCCACAAATGGTACAACCAAGCGCGGGACTGTGGTCTACCCCACAGATCACACAAACGACCTACCCTATGCAGCCACCAGTAGTCGCTACTCCAATAGCACCACCCGCTATCCCAATGGCACCACCTATGAGCCAGGTCACTACCCCTACCATGCCACCAATGGTGGCCACCCTTGCAACCCTACAACTATATGCATCATACCCGTGTTTGGACCAAGAATTCCAACTTATCTAGACCCTTACTAAAGAAATTACGTGCCTGAAATCTATCAGTTCTAACATAGTACAAGTCATGGATTTCTACCATGATGATCCCATTAGCCTAGTAGTCCCAATGCTCACATTACCCCTAAGATGCCAGTTCCCTAGTTTACAAAATACAATGGGGAGGGTGACCCCAATGCGCATCTTGTGACATTTATATCTAAGTCCCTTCTACTGCAACAATGGCCACACATCATAATCCATGTCTTTGCTATGTCTCTGATGGAAAAAGCTTTAGACTGATACCACGCACTCTGGCATGCCTCCATCTGAACAATGGAGGAGCTACTGACTCAGTTCATGACTCACTTCAAATATAACTTGAAGCCCGAAGTCACATTGGATTAGTTAATGGGAGTTAAGCAAGACCCACAGGAGTTAGTGCAGAGGTTTATACAGTGATGGAGCACCACCTTGAATGAGATCCATGAGCCTATCGTAGAGGCCCATATGCTAGTTATCTTCAAGGGGGCAGTGAATGATTTCATCAAGTCCAAGATGTATCACCTAGCCCCACGCTCTCTAAGTTAAGATTTTGCATAGATGAAAAGCATCCAAGATGTGGTTGAAGCTAGCAAAGACTCAGCCTATGTTGCATATAAAAATGCACATACTAAAAGGGACAAAGAGAAGGGTAAGGTCACAATAGCCATGGTGGCCGCCTTGGCAAATGAGGCCAAGCCCAACAACAAAAATAACAAGAAAGTGGTTGCAACACCAACTAACCCCACACCTAACCCAGGCAATGTTGTCCAACCCTCAATCTCAACACCCAAAGCATGCACCCCACCTAAGCCCAACTTCAAGCATAAATATTTCTCTAAGTACACCTCGCTACTAGTCAAGCCTTCAAAACTTCTAAAGAAATTTCTAGGGACGAGGTACATTCAATACAAATGGATGTTAGAGGAGACAACCAAGAGGCATCAATGATCCTACAAAATCCTTAGGAATTCCTCCTTGGCTTTCTCCAACAAGCCCCTAGTTCCTAAGGACTTTAGGCTGCAGTAGTTTTGTGACTACCACCAACTTTGTGGTCATGACATGGATTACTATCTGGCCCTAAAATATGGCATTTAGTAGATGATTGATTAGGAAAAGTTTGTGCTAGAAGAAAGCAACCTCGTCCACCTTGAGAATCAATCCATGCATGTCTACAAGGATCCCCTCAACACTAACGATGTAGGGTACATCATCAATACCATTGGCATAGAGGGTAATTCGGAGCCACCACAACAACTCTTTGTAGTTCCTATACCTCCACGTAACATAGCGACACCAACAATGGCCAAAAAGATGTTGCAGAAACCATTTGTTCTAAAGGTTCCTCCTCGGACATCTGCCCCTACACCTTCTATAATCAGAACTACATCACCACCCGCACTAATGCCACAAACACCATTCATCATCAGGGGGCCAAACCACTCAACTACCCCAGTCCCATGAAACCATCATAAGATGACATCACAGCCTTCTCTTTCAAGGAAACTGGAAGAGTGTACGATAGGTGAAATAGCTATGGAACATACTACCCTAGGTCCTTCCAAGACTACTCCTTCATCTTCTACATCTATGCCCTCCTCATCACCAAATGTTAACACTGCTACATGTGCATGGTCATCACAGCCTCACTCGAAATTGTCCAATCCCAAACTCGAAACTGCTCCTCCTTAGGAAATTTTTCTTCTAGGAAAAATGAAGAAGAGAAGGACAGTAAACAACAGGAAGGTTGGAAAGACCTCCTAAGCGCTCTTACTTAGGTAAAACAAGCTCTAAAACAAAAGAACACAATGTTGAGTCTTTACAACATGATAATGACTTCCACCACACACCGCGAGGCTCTAGTTTGCATGTTGGCATCCATACCAATTGATGAGAACATGCCAGTACAGGAGAAGAAAATCCATGTGGTTATGCTCCCTGATACGCCCAAAGAACCATTGTTGTCCCAATTGACATTCTATGACGAGTCCATTAGGGAAGACCTTGAAAAGGGTCAAGTAACGATAACACCTCTCTTCATCATAATTTGGGTTGGCCAACATAAGATCTGAAGAGTACACATTGATGACATGGCTTCTACAAATGTCATCCCATTTCCCATAGTGGACAAACTGGGTTTGGTAGACCAAAACAAACCCACGATAACTTCATGCCTAAATTCATTCAACGGTGTGTGGGTAGTGATGAAAGGCATCGTCCACATTGACTTTGTGGTTGGGGACTAGTTCACCACAAGTGCGACGTTTATCATGGTGGAAGAGATGCCCGGGTTTAACCTGATCTTGGGGAGGTCATGGTTAGCCCAAATCAAGGCCGTCTCTTCACCCATACATCAGGAAATCCATCTACCTTATGCAGGAAGGGAGGTGATGATTTGTGGTGATGAGGTGATAACCCAGGCAATAAATAATAGACATAGAGCAAGGATCAGAAGTGATAACCTCTAAAAAAGGGGTACCTATTTCTACTAACACTAACTATTTGACAAAAGAGCTAGACTAAGACGCTGGCTCAGAAAATGAAACTACGTGGGCCAAGTTGCCTTTTCAAGTGATAGAGGATGATGTAGAAGAATAACACAGTAAAGACTCTTGGCCTTACTTGTTGCCAAACCCACAATGGGTTAGAAAGCAATTGTGAGGATGATTTTTACTCGTGTAGTATAATGACTCCACTACTCCTTACCCAATTAACACCCATTATACATTTATTCCTTGTTTGCTTCACATTCATTCATATATGCTAAGCATATAACTTTGTTTAAAACCTGATTACATGTTGTCCATCTACATTATGTTATGGCCCACTAAGGTCTAAAACTGGCAAAATTCTTTACCTCACGTCTCCGCGATGGCCCAAACTGGCCTAAAACTAGTGATGGCCTGGAATGACCTTAAACTACCACTACAGCCCACCAAGGCCTAAAACTGGCTATTCAAAAAAAAAGAAATAAATAAATAAAATTATTTTTTTTATCACCTAACAACGGCCCGAAATGGCCTAAAACTAAGATGGAACAACAAAGAAAAAAGATTAAAAAAAAATAACATAGATAAACACAAGACAAAATAAAATGAATCTTCTCATGGTTCATCTTCCATTTAAAATCTTAATCAAATAAGGTTTACAATATTCTCTCAAAAATTCAAATAAAATCCCTTGCTGATAGGCTACGAATCTTCCTCTGCACCATTGTTCCCTTCCTCATAAGGCCTTATATCTTCATCTAGATTCTATATCACAGAAATTAAAGTAGTCAGCTAGAGTCACAATAAAAACTAGAACAAAATAAGTCATTACATCGCAAAAAAGTGACTAACCCAAGAAGGCCCTGCATCTGTCTCATGGGGTATGTGATCCAGGCTAGCCTTGAGGTGCCGCAAGACCTCCTCTTCAGTAATGTCCGCCTAGTACCTATCTCCTAAGTTAGTTTTTGCTACAAATTTCTCCTTTTCAATAGCCATCCATCTTGGTGGCCCTAGAGAAAAGGAGGCAGTGGCGGATCCACCCACAAAAAAAATCACTTCCTGTTCAAGGGATTCATTGACCGTCACTTGTTGCATGAACTTGTCGTAAGCCCCAAAAGTGCCAATGACATCGAGAAACACTTCATGCATATACAACTTAACAGAAGCATCTCGATAGTGTTTATGATAGGTGGCACGTTCCAGTTTATACATGTGCTTATGGTTTTTCTGTGACTTCCCCCACTCATAAACTCTTGCATTATAGTATTTTCAATCTTGGTTCTTCTGGGCCAACAAGTCCATTTTCATATGCTACTCTATTATTTCACATGTGGCCTCATTGTTGCACTGCACAGCCATCCAATACCTTGCATAATCAATGATGGTCATGCACCAACTTCCATCATTGGTATCCTAGGCCCAAAGGAACTTATTCTTGGAGTAGAGGTTTCCCACCTCGGTGGTTAGATTTGCCTTCTCCTTTTCAAGCCTCTAGACCCGCTTCCACAAGTCTTCATTTACACACCTACACTCCCACAAGGAGCATGCCAAGTACAATGCACATTCGCTAGCCTCATCATATATGCAACGATGTACTTCGTTCATTTCCAGTGGGAATACAAGCACAACGTCAACCTTAACTGCTCACTTGGGGTCCCACTTGAGGTGAGAGGTTGTCAACCGTACATAAAAAGGCATTAGTCACAAAAGTGTAGCAAATTTTAGCAATTTAAAAAGCCTAGTGTAGCTACTTCACTTATCCACTTTCAAATCGATCTGCTTTAGACGGTTGATCATGTCATTGACTACCCCCTCCATGAAGGCAAACTTATCAAGGTTCCCAGCCCATGGTTGCAGGCTAATGGAAGAAGGTCCTATAGTGTTAATAGTGGTATCTGCTACATAACAAAACATGTTAGTTATGACTGAGAGGACTACCATAAAGATGATGAGCAACATAAATGATAGTGTAAAGCTCCTACTCAGCAAACCCTCAAGGGTGATAGTGGGGGGTCACCCATTGACATACTATCAAACATGTAGTCAAACTCACCAACATCAAGTTGTAGCTCCCCTCCTTCTAGCTGACTCAATAGCATGGTAGTGTCCTCCGCGTTCATCTACTCTTCTGGAGCTGAACTAAATTCAATGAAGGGATCATCGACAAGGGCCTCTTCTTTATTCACTAGGGCCCTTCTTTCTATGGCACCAACCTCTTCCTCATCGATAGGAGTGTCCTCCTCATCAACAGGAGTGTCCTCATCAATAGGAATGTCCTCCTCATTAGGAAGAGTGTTCTCGTCATCGGTAGGAGCCCTTTCCTTTGTAGCAGGAGCTCCTTCTTCCTTGATCAGGGCCCTTTCCTTTGTGGTTGGGGCCCTCACATCTTTAGTAGTCACCCCTACTTCAAGGGCCATCACCTCTTCTTCACCTTCTTCTTAATCTTCCTCTGCTAGTAAAGCATGATCGCATTAGGCAAAAGCATACTAAATTGAAACAAATGCTAGAATGTGCTATGCCACCTAGTGTAGCAAATAATATCCAAACAAACAAAACAAAAAATAAAAAGAAAAAGAATTTACCAATGGGAGGCTACACTCTACGAAGCTTGAACCACAGTTTCTACCCCCCTTGTTTATCCGTATGAGGAGGCTTCTCAGCTGGGTATTGGCGACCGTTTGGGAAGCGACCGCCAATGAGTGTCCTTGAATAGGATTTAGGTGCCTGCTAGTCTCTGTCAACACCAAGGCCCAGATACCTCCAAATAAACTCAGTAGTTAATGTGAGTATGTGTATGTGCTGTTGCGGCGTGCGGTTGTGAGAAATGTAACGATTGCGTTGTATGTAAACTACAAATGACTTACTTTAAAGAGATTCAGCCAACTTTCCCAAGTACTGTGAGTTGTTGAAATTTTCCTATTTTGTTCAACTGCCTAGTCTACGCAGTCCTTATAATACCTACTTGTAACAAATAAAATTTAGC
>MNCI01011020.1:139125-180571 GCA_015680685.1 Gnetum montanum | reverse complement strand
CAAGTGTGATCCCAATGTCTTCTCAAAAGTGTGATGTATGAGACCTCCAAAAAGTCCTAAAAAATTGAGATTCCAATTGAGATCCTTCCTTCTTCTTTTCCCCCCTAAAGCCTTTTTATAGGGTTCAAAGGTAGGTAGGGAAGTTACAAAATATCTTGGGTGGTTTAACCACCATAGAGATAAAAAAGCTACAATGGACAAGTGTCTTCATTCAGTTGCCAAGTGTCTTCATTCAGTTGCCAAGTGGTCACCATGGAGATAAATAAGTTGTAGGTGACAAGTGTCCCATGAAAGTGACAAGTGGCCTTTGTGGGGAGAAAGAGGTTATAGTTGACAAGTGGCCTTTGTGGTGGTTATAACCAGCATTTCCATTGACAAGTGTTCAATTCACATGGGACTTTGAATAATTGTTGCAAAAATTCCCTTTTTAAATCATAAAATATTTTATTGTTATTTACATCATATAGTAGTAGAGATAGTAACCATGGAGTTGTTGCTCATTTCATCATCCGACTTCATAAGTTTTTCCTCTACTTTGGATAAGTTTATGCCACCTCCACATTCAGTTGACAATGCAAACATCATATTTGACAAACCGAACATTCATTCTTTCATCTTCTTTCAGCATTTTCTTCTAATGGTAATAAACTCACGCTGGGACTTCGGAAGAAACTTCAAATCATTGACCTCCCAAAACCAGAGGAAATATTCGGATTCATCTTCATATTGATTATCAATATTTTCTTTGCGAATACGGTAGCATGGACGTTGCCTGATGTCACTGTAGATGTTTCGTATGGCTTCGGCTCTCCCAGGGGCCACGTTTCACAATTCAATCGGTGATGACGGCCACGCCGACCACCATTCCACCACCGCTCGGCCTCCATTGCGCTACCGTTGCTCTGCTGCCGCTACTCTTTCCACTGCTGCTCTGCTGGAAATTTTGATTCTGACTCGAAACCCTACGAACCCTTGTTGCAGAAACCTGCGAAAATCCCTAATGGCCTCACTACACCTGCAATTGTGAGCAAATGCGGCCAGAAGAGCACCCCAAAACACCAAATCCTGCTCAAAAATACTCTAGAAAATCGCACAAGCAGATTCCACGCAACCGCATTTAGCATACAAGTCCAGTAACATGGTGGCCACAAAGTGATTCTCCCTGAAACCATTTTTAACAATGTGGACATGAATTTGCTTTGTCATCTGCAGATCCCTCAATGTTGTGCATGATTTTAGAGCACTGGAAAAAGTGTGAGCATCTGCAAAGAATCTATGAATGTGCATTTGATAAAAAAGAAACAGAATGTTTTGATGCTGGTCGTGGCAGACGTGAGCTTTGATGATGATGTTCCAAAGGTAGACATCATCTATTTTGCTTTGAAGGTGCAATTCTTCCTCATAAAATGCTTTGCGTGCTTCGTCTAGAAACCCACAAAGGCAATATAGGCCCATACGTTTGGTCCACAAAATTGCACTTTTTTGTTGTTGGATTAGTCCTGCTACCATCAATTTGGCTTGCAATTGCTGTGACGTAACCCATCAACGTATGACTGCAATAGTTTGGTGTATCAATTGATATCAGTTGGAGTTTTTCTTCTTTTGCACCATGATGTTTGATGACAGCCACTTGGTGTATTTTGGTTTGCTTGCAATAAAAGAAACCACCTCCTATTACTGTTCCCACTGCAACCATGCTCATTTGCAGCAAATACGAAAGCTGCGGTGATGATCACCTTTCAATGGTGAGGCAATGTGTGTTAAGAATATGCCTTAGTTGATGGAAGGGTACTCAGAGTTGAAATAATGCATGAAGCATGTTAATCTGCTTAAGTTGGATCTTAATCATTTCATTATTCCATCTTCTTACTAGATTTTGTATCTTTTGTTGCATTCTAATCATGTCATTCTTTCCTTTGTTCCATCTTAGGTAGTTAGGAATGTGCCTTGTTCTTCAATCAAGGACTACTAGAGTTTAAGCAACCCATAACCTTAAAGCCACATGTTTATTTTCAAATTTTCAACCATACATTCTTTTACAAGTTGTCTTTTTCTAGTATCTACTCTTGTTGTTCCATGAAATGGCCAAAATGTGCCAATATTCCTGCCCCCTTTAAAAGCGTAAAGAAATTTATGCAAGCCCCATTTTAAAACTGAATTGTACTGGTAGCTTTTATTAAACTTTTACAACCGAACATAAATCTTTTTGGAGGAAAATTTCCATCAAACATAAGGTTTGATGATATAAAAACCTCATTCCTAACAAAACAAACCAATTGTACATTATTAAGTCCTTTGTTCATGGACTATTCTTGAGATGGGAAGAGAATGGGGAGGATTCTGCTGGTAGGAATCCTCATATCTCTAACCCTCTCATAACCAGTCTCTCTATTAATTTTTGGCTTGTTGGAGTTTTCAACTTGATCCTCTTGAGATTTATCTTCAGCAATCCTCTCACCTTCTTTCTCAAATGAATTCTCATTTTCTTGGAGTATACAAATTTTGTTTTCAACACCTCCCTTTTCAACCATCTTACTTTTTCCATTTGAAGTAATGTTATCAATCATGAAAGGTTCACTATAAATGTATACTTGATTCGGTTCTCCTTTCCAGGGTAACCACATATGAGAATAATCTGTTGATATGTAACCCAAGAAATTCTTGCTCCAAATTCTACTTAATAAGAGACTATGTGAATCTAGTATGTCTGCCACTTGAATAGTTACTCTACTTCTTATGCAAGGTTCAGAAGCAATTTTCAATAAAACACTTGGTAATTGACCCACAATCTTCACTCTACTTTTATCCACTTGAACAATCTTCTTATTTGACTTTTCAGGAATCAAACCAAGTTTCTTACATATAGTTAATGGCATTATAGTAGACGTAGCTCCAGAATCAATCAAACAATTGTGTAAGAATTTATCCTTTAATTTCATTGTCAAAAGGAAAGGAGGAGCTTCCTTATCATATGAAGTCTTTAATTTCTCATCATTATTAGACACATAACTTAACTCTGATTCTCTAGCTCTCCTTTTACCTTTAATGAACTCTAAAGCCTTTCTTTGCTGATCTCCTATTTGAAGCAACTGATAGAGGCTAATATTGGCTTTGACATGTTTAAGGTCTTCTATCAAATCATATTCTCCATCACCAATGAAGCTTGATCTCTTTATCCATTTATTAAAAGACTGATTTGGAGTGCTTTGCTCCACTTGATTGTCTTTACCTTTATTCTTATCCTTTCTACTTGGCTCAAAAGCTTTTCTCTTAGTAGATGGATCAGTAATAACATTTGGGGGTCTAGAAGTAGTTAGTCTTTCCTTAGATCGAAGACTATATCCATTTTCCTCATTGTTATTACATTCTTCATCTGAAGACATATCTTCTTCAGAACTTGATAGAGAAGAAGTATCACTAGATCCATTGCTAGAAGATTTACTTGCATAATGAACACTAGATAACTCATTATCAGATTCAATATCAAGAAAGTTGGACATAATAAGATCACTTTCATCCTCATCTTCTACTAACTTAGTGTCTTGATGTTTATGCTTTCTATTTTTCCTTTCTTCCTTGATATTAACTCTTGCCAATGCTTTTTCAAGCTTCACTATTTTGTTAGACATATCTCTCATTAATTGTCCTTTTTCAGATCCTACTCTTTCATGTTCTTGCTCTATCTTAACATGAGATGGACCTGGTAAAGCTTTAAATTGAGCAAAATCTTGCATAGGAATCATAACTCTTTCTTCTCTTTTTTGAATTGCAATATTTTCTTCAGGATTCAAGTTCAACTATTTTTCTAACTGTATAGCTTCACTAAAGTAGTCATTTAGTGTAGTTAAGTTTGGAGTTCTCCTTAACCAAATTGAAATGTTGGGGTTGACAGCCTTAAGATAAGTTTCTTTAAGCATTTCTTCTGATGGCCTATATTGTCTTTGAAAGAGTCCACAAATTCGTTGAAACTTGATGTTAAAATCTCTAATTGACTCTTTAACTCCTTGCTTAGCTTGTATTAGCCCACAGTATAGTTGTTGTTGATCTAATTGATTACCAAACTGGGCTAAGAAAAGATTCTTCATGTCATCCCAACTTGTAATACTATTACTTGGTAAGTTTGAATACCAAATCTGAGCCATATCCTTTAGATTTGATACAAACAACCTACAAGCTTGATCTTGATGTTGAATATTTGCATGAGCTAAAGCTAACTCAAACATGTGAATATATTCTTCAGCTAAATAAGCTTTTCCAGGAATAAAAGGCTCAGGCAAATATTTGTAAACTACCTTAGGAATATCATTGTAATTTTGAAATCCTAATGGTGTAACTCCTTGCCAAGGATTTGCCATCCTATTCCTTTGAAATGTTGAACTCTTAGACTTTCTAGATCTTCTCTTACGAATTGATAAACCAGAGATAATGGGTGATCTTCTTGATCTTCTAGTTTTCACTCCACTACTTGTTCCCAATTCAGAAACTTTCTTTTGTTCTTCTTCTGATGAAGAATCAGTCTTAGAATCTAGAATATCTTTTGAAACTTTGAAACTTTCCAAACTATGAAATTTCTTGGTCATGAACTGAAAATAGTATCTAATTCTTAAGCCTTACAAATAATTGTTGATGTACTAAAAGTATAAGGCTTATGAACCTAGAGGCTTAATTTTCAGCCCTCCTTCTAGCGCCAAAAGAACTGTTGGCGACCGTTTGGGACGCGACCGCCAACGAGTGTCCTCGAACAGGATTTAGGTGCCTGCTGGTCTCTGGCAACACCAAGGCCCAGATACCTCCAAATAAACTCAGTAGTTAATGTGAGTATGTGTGTGTGCTGTTGCGGCGTGCGGTTGTGAGAAATGTAACGATTGCGTTGTGTGTAAACTACAAATGACTTACTTTAAAGAGATTCAGCCAACTTTGCCAAGTACTGTGAGTTGTTGAAAATTTCCTATTTTGTTCAACTGCCTAGTCTACGCGGTCCTTATAATACCTACTTGTAACAAATAAAATTTTGCAAAAACATTTGAGCACAACTCCGCAATCTACTCCTAATTTTCCCCAGAGAAAGAGATAGTTCCACAAGAAAACTAGAAATAGAGCAAGATTCGATGGAAATAAGCAGAAAAGAAAAGAAAGCAGATTTGTGTAGACCTCAAATATTTCAACAAGGTAAAATGACACGAGTAAACACTTCACAATAAAGCTATCCCAAATTCAATATCTATAAATTTATCAAACATCCAAGGCTCAAACAAGCAATTTCTTCAAGACAATCCTACTATGCTACCAAAAATTGCTACGTAAACTACCATGTACGAGACTCCATTTTGACTAGATAATAGATGTCAATGATTGCAATCAAATAGAACCCTTAAAATACTTGACAATTTCTAATTGAAATACCACGGGAATTCACTTTAAAGATAAAAATAAGCTATTATGGTCCGATCAAAATACCAAATATTTTCTGAACCCTCTCGACTACTGAATTGTTCAACAACGTGACTACAAATAGAGGCTCTCTTACAACAATCCCAATAGCAGTTCCCATACATTGCACAATAATGAAATTTACTACTAAAATGCTCTTATGGCTTTTAAACACAAGCGCTTCTATGGCAAAATTTTAATAGAAATTTCTATCGGGCAACAAGAACAGTAAGAGCAATCTAAAAATCCAAAAATTACTTGCCAAGGATGATACTATCTAAACCACTAGCTAAAAAATTTAAACAAAACAAAAAATGAAATGCATAACTCACAAGACCATGACAAAGAGGCTGAAATCTTTACTCTAGCAAGCCATCTTGCAAGCAATTGTTCACAATTTCTTTACAAAGCTCTTCTCAAGACCTCAAGTATGTCTCCGAGTGAGAGCCTAAGTGTGATCCCAATGTCTTCTCAAAAGTGTGATGTATGAGACCTCCCAAAAGTCCTAAAAATTGAGATTCCAATTGAGATCCTTCCTTCTTCTTTTCCCCCCTAAAGGCTTTTTATAGGGTTCAAAGGTAGGTAGGGAAGTTACAAAATATCTTGGGTGGTTTAACCACCATAGAGATAAAAAGCTACAATGGACAAGTGTCCTATTCCATGGCCAAGTGTCTTCATTCAGTTGCGAAGTGTCTTCATGTACTTGCCAAGTGTCTTCATTCAGTTGCCAAGTGCTCACCATGGAGATAAACAAGTTGTAGGTGACAAGTGTCCCATGCAAGTGACAAGTGGCCTTTGTGGGGAAAAAGAGGTTGTAGTTGACAAGTGGCCTTTGTGGTGATTATAACCACCATTTCCACTAACAAGTGCTCAATTCACATGGGACTTTGAACAATTGTTGCAAAAATTCCCTTTTTAAATCATAAAATATTTTATTGTTATTTGCATCATATAGTAGTATAGATAGTAACCATGGAGTTGTTGCTCATTTCATCATCTGACTTCATAAGCTTTTCCTCTGCTTTGGATAAGTTTATGCCACCTCCACATTCAGTTGACAATGCAAACATCATATTTGACAAAGCGGACATTCGTTCTTTCATCTTCTTTTAGCATTTCCTTCTAATGGTAATAAACTCATGCTGGGACTTCGGAAGCAACTTCAAATCATTGACCTCCCAACACCAGAGGCAATATTCGGATTCATCTTCACGCTAATTATCAATATTTTCTTTGCATATACCGTAGCATGGACGTTGCCTGATGTCGCTGCAGATGTTTTGTATGGCTTCGACTCTCCCAGGGGCCACATTTCATGATTCAGTAGGTAACGACGGCCACCATTCCACCACCACTTGGCCCCCATTGTGCTACCGTTGCTCTGCTACGGCTACTCTTTCCGCCGCTGCTCTGCTGGAAATTTTGATTCTGACTCGAAACCCTACAAACCCTTGCTGCAGAAACCTGAAAAAAACCCTGATGGCCTCACTACACTTGCAATTGTGAGCAAATGCGGCCAGAAGAGCACCCCAAAGCACCAAATCCTGCTCAAAAATACTCTAGAAAATCGCACAAGCAGATTCCACGCAACCGCATTTAGCATACAAGTCCAGTAACATGGTGGCCACAAAGTGATTTTCCCCGAAACCATTTTTAACAATGTGGACATGAATTTTCTTTGTCTTCTACAGATCCCTCAATGTTGTGCATGATTTTAGAGCACTGGAAAAAGTGTGAGCATCTGCAAAGAATCTATGAACGTGCATTTGATAGAAAAGAAACAAAATGTTTTGATGCTGGTCATGGCAGACATGAGCTTTGATGATGATGTTTCAAAGGTAGACATCATCTATTTTGCTGTGAAGGTGCAATTCTTCCTCATAAAATGCTTTGCGTGCTTCATCCAAAAATCCACAAAGGAAATATAGGCCCATAAGTTTGGTCCACAAAATTGCACTTTTTTGTTGTTGGATTAGTCCTGCTACCATCAATTTGGCTTGCAATTGCTGTGACGTAACCCATCAACGCATGACTGCAACAGTTTGGTGTATCAATTGATATCAGTTGGAGTTTTTCTTATTTTGCACCATGATGTTTGATGGCAGCCACTTGGTGTATCTGGGTTTGCTTGCAAGAAAACAAGCCACCTCCTATTACTTTTGCCACTGCAACCATGCTCATTTGCAGCAAATCCGAAAGCTGCGGTGATGATCACCTTTCAATGATGAGGCAACATGTGTTAAGAATATGCCTTAGTTGATGGAAGGGTACTCAGAGTTGAAATAATGCATGAAGCATGTTAATATGCTTAAGTTGGATCTTAATCATTTCATTATTCCATCTTCTTACTAGATTTTGTATCTTTTGTTGCATTCTAATCATGTCATTCTTTTTTTTGTTCCATCTTAGGTAGTTAAGAATGTGCCTTGTTCTTCAACCAAGGACTACTAGAGTTTAAGCAACCCATAACCTTAAAGCCACATGTTTATTTTCAAATTTTCAACCATACATTCTTTTACAAGTTGTCTTTTTCTAGTATCTAATCTTGTTGTTCCATGAAATGGCCAAAATGTGCCAACACTACCCAAGACCTTTTGTGTTGTAACTTACTTACCACCATCTCTACAATGAGGCATTTTTCCTTTGATACACTGTCCATAGTAGCAAGGGATGCCTCTCCTAGGTTGTCTTGGCCACAGAAGTTGCATGCTACTTGATCCCTGGTCATCATTGAAAATGATTCCCCAATAGCTTCTGGGGAATCCTGGGATCGGGTGGTATGGAAGACTTGGAAAATCCATGGTCTAGAAATCTAGTTATGATTTTGTAGCATCTAGACTCTATTCTCATGAATTGCCAAGAATTCCACGAAGAGCTGCAGGTAGGCTACAAAGAAGGCATGATGCACATTGAAACGAGATTCAGGCTTTTTATGAAGCTTGACTATTTCAACCTGTAGACCTTTGCAAAGATGCTTGGTCCAATTGTAATAGGCTCCCTCTTCCATAACTTCTCTCATTATCCAAGCTTGCTCGATCCCAATGATTTTTCCTTGGGAGAGTAGCTTGGGAAAAGCATGGGAATGGAAGACGGGGTAAACTATTTTGGCCACTTTTAGCTTGGCCTTTTCAATATGGATCCACTTTCAGTCCTTCATCACCCCTAGCCACTCCTTAGTGTCCCCCTAATGGTTTGCCTCATTTTTGATCTTTTCTCCCATAGGGAGTACATCAAAGAGATCCAAAAATAGTTGGTCGTTAATCTGAAGCATCACTGGCACACCATGGACACGTGTGCGGAAGTGGTCTACTCTTTTAGAAAAGGAGTCAACTAGGGTAAGCATCTCAATAGCAAGGACACTTAGATTAATGGCCAAGAACAACTCCATGAGCCCAACATCTCAAAGGTTATTGAAGAGCAAGTCCGAGACCCCGTTGCAGAGCCAGTGTTGGGTCTCTTCCACCTCCCCATACTTGAAGTAGATGTTGGCCTCGTCATGCCCAGAGGTGATCATGGTGATCTCCTGGGATTTCTTCGCTGCTGTAGTAGTTTGTAAAAAATTTTAAAAAATAAAAAAAAACAAAAATATAAAAAAATGAAACAACACTCAAACATGTAAACATAAATTCACAGTCTAGCATACTAGGTTTAAATGGCAATGGAAATGGTGGAAGATCCATCAATACGTCTTCAACAGTGATTGGCCTAAGGGATGTCCAATCTCTATCCAACTAACTAACCTCCTTGCACTTCCAGTAAAACTAGGAGTACTAGGTTGGATAGGTTTTATACTCATCCCCGCATTAGCCTATCATGCCAGCACACTCATTTGTAGTGGAGGAAAACTCACATAGGGCCATCTATGCCAAAGCCAAGGCATCAGTATCATCGCGAAGCCCATTCTTGTTGATATAAAAAATAGTAACACACACAAAAAAGAGAGCACATACACTATTAATATTGTTTCCTAGTGTAGCATGCATTGCATAATGTAACAGAATACTCTTACAGAACTCACCCACTGGAAAAATACACGGTTTCTAGTGGGTTCTAAAAATAGGTTCCCATATGATAGGCAACGAACAACATGTTGTACAGGTGATAGAAATTATACTCAGGCATTTCCTAGATCCAACTCAGGTGCCTCAAGATTTTTTGGCATTGATTGGACCCTTTTGCCTAGTTGAACTCGATTGCCCCATCTATCAAAAATCTCAGAATGCCCTGGTTAGCCTCGAGTAACAACATTTTTATGATTACGGCGATTGTCTTCATAGACAACTGTGACCAAATGATCACACTAAAGTGCTGGAGGAGGAATTACAGGAAGTCCTGCATGCCTTCCCGAAACCAAACCACTCCACATGTGCATGGGGCAAAGGAACATTGGCCACTAGTTCAATTAGGCAGCACAGGACCCCTACAATTTCTAGGATAATCAAAATGGGTTTTAACATCACCTTGCACAATAGAATGACAAACATTAGTAGTATGTTCAAGTGGAGTTTGCATGTAGCATAGCATCATTATCCATTTACTAATAGCGTAGCATAACCCTTTCTTTACATGTAGCATAGCATAGGCCCCCGGTCGCAAATTTTTTTAAAAAAAAGAAAGAACAAGGTTAGATATTAGAAGCAATGTAATGAAATAACACTTGCAGCGTAGCATGGCCATCAGGCATCACATTGTGTAGCAATACTAATTGTGCCTTATAGTAACTATCACATGACACACATAATAAACATACTAGTGAAACAGGCACAACAATATAATAGATTTATAGCTAAGGCAGATTCACTAAAATATCCACAGGATCAATTGCATAGCAACATGATATTACCGATGCATTGGTCTAAAGGTCTTACAACACACTGACCTAGTGTAGCAAAAAAAATTTATTAAATACAATTTCAAATGAGAAAAAATTTAATATGTTACTATTTTTTCAACCAATCTTCTGCAATACAAAACGATTAGTGCTATGCTACGTTAAACACGTGTTACGTTGCCAAATCTTGCGCATGGCCAAACCCTCTTGAGGGTCGTACGCTATGCTATTCATGTGCTAGGTTTCTAGGATCACCTAAACCTCTGCGACAATGTAGTCACAACAATGGTGGTCTAGGCAATACTACATGCAACTATAGCGTAGCGTCCGTACACCTATTGTGGCTGAATCGGCAACAACGGTGGTGTAATGGCCAAAATGGCAACCAAAACGGTGACAGAAGACATAGATTTTATTGCAAAAAAAAAAGAAAAGATAAAAAAATAAGAGATAACAATAGCAACCTAGAAAACAAAGGTAGCATAGCAACTTACTGGGCTAACAAAGTCTCCTCTCGTACTGCGACGCATGCCTATGATAGATGTCCTAGGATGTCTTTCACCTCGTCTACCTTGGTGAGCACTCGGTGTTTGCATTCTCCTTTAGGTGTCATTATCTCGGTTGCATATTATCTTATTATTGCTATACTAGATTGCCTTGCTCTTTGTCAATACAACTTCTCTATGCTCTGGATGTGTGCTCTATAATTAATGAACGTGAAGAAGCACAATAAACACAAACACTTAGCGTAATACATAAAACACACATACCTAGTTCTGGATGAGCTTCTTGTGAGTAACCACTTCATTAACAATGCCTTTAACAAATTCTATCTTACTAGACATCTCAGACCATGGCCTTAGCTCGTCAGTCAGTGTGGGACAAGCCAGAGAGGTCATTTTGATTGGAACCTATGTTCTTTATATCCCTACTCGAGATGCATGTGCCTCAGAAGTCTCAACATTTACCTCTGATGCTAGAAAAAATCAAGATAATTAAAAACAATGCATGGAAATTAAAAGGTGAAAAAACATGGATTGTGCTAAAATAAACATACCAAAAGGCCCTCTACTATTTAGCTCAGGCAAATCACCAAGCTGCAATGATCCATTGAAAAAGCCATCAAGGACATCTCTTTCATCACCTGAATGGATGCCTCTTTCATCAGTGGGTCACTCGAGTGCATCCAAAGCCTCTGCAAGTCTCATCTCCATGACATTTGTCACATCCTCCTCTTGTGAGGCAGGAGGTTCTTCAATCATTTCTTCTCTTTCCTTCGCTTATTCTTCCAACCCTATGACAGTCACTTCGGGATCAGCCATTAGGGCCAAAGTTTCTCTCTCTCTCTCTAAAATCTCCTCTGATAACACCAACAGTCTAATGTTAGTATGACATAGGGTACATATACATTCAACAAACATATAAATTAAAATGTTAAAATAAATAAATTAATAACAATGAAATGAAATACTTACCTTCCACTAGCAGTACAAACTGAATCTTCTTTGCCATTGGTACTATCGCATCTAGAGTAGGCTCCCTTGGGCATTATTTCCTCTTCACCTTCATCTTGGACTTCCCAACGGTCTCACCAATCAAATGTTCAGCCCTTTTCATAGACATGCGTAGCCCAGGTGGTTCCAATCCCAAACTATCATGGGAATGATGGGAATGGCTGGTTGCACCTCCACTAGTGACTGATACCAATTCCTCAATATCCTCCGGTGGATCCTGGGATCTAGTGGTGCTAATTAGGTGGTGAATCCAAGGATGGGATAATTGCAAACGATCCCTCAAAACATAGCGGTTATCATCATAAACCACTAGGAAGTCAGCAAACCTACGTAAATACCCCACAAAGAAAGCAAAAGTAAAATGATATTTAGCATGGACATTAGAATGTAATTTGATGATCTCCCCGTGAATACTAGATACAAGAAACTATGCCCAGTTGTAGTGCCTTCCTGTCTCTAAAACGGCATGTATGACATGTGTGGTCTTGATACTAAGGTTTCTCCCTTGAGAGAGAGATTTGGGGAATGCTTGTGCCTAGAAGAGAGGATATAGAAAGTTCATTTCCATTGACTAGGTTTTGTCTCACATAGCAAAACCTTTGCAACCCCAAGGTATACCTAACCACTCCTCCAACTCTCTTATGACCTGGTCATCTTTTGCTGCTTTGTCTATAGACACTATGGTGCCATCCATGGGCACACCGAAAAGATCAAAGAGAAATTCAATGATCAAGTGAAAAGATACCCTAAGCCCTTAGATCGAGTGCTAAATTGGAAATCATCACCATTGAAAGAATCTAGAATAGTGATTATCTCAATGGTCGGAATGCTAGGAGTCAAAGCTAAAAACAAGTCCATCAAACCCGCCTAGGTAAGGTGACTGATGGTCAACTCAGGGGCTCCCCTCTGCAACCACTTTTGTGACTGCTCCACCTCCCCAAACTTCATGAAAAGGGTGGCCTCAATGTGCCTCGTTATAGCAATGACTTCTTTGGGAGGGATGGCTATTGTAAAGAGAAAACATAGAGCAAAAAAGTTAAAAACATAGTATGAGATGAGGCAACAAAATAATAGAAAATGGAGACTAGAGCATGGCCATTTACCATCAGTAAATAATGTAGGTAGGATAGGTGCAAGATCAACTCTTTGAGGGAAGGTTGGCCCATCAGAAGGTCATTCCCCATGTAACCAACTATGAACTTGGCAATACTCAAAGGCTCTCGAAAACTGCCTATGGTAGTCAACAAGAGCCACCTTGGTCTGGTCCAACACCACAGCATGAAGAATGGGGTCCACCATGAAAGTCTCTAGTGTCGTGAGTGCTAAGGCAAGTCCACCATCATCATCATGCATCCCATGCTCATCAAGGTGGGGCTTGCATAGGAAAAACAACATTTGCATTTAGATGATGATATGAAATTTAAAAAGGGATCAAAATTAAACAAGACACAAAGGAGCATACCTATCCACACTATATACCATCCTAGGTGGATTCTGAAATAAAGTGTGTACACAGAGGGCTAGAAAAAGTGTGTTGCTGCTATTATAATGACTACACGTAGGCAGCTCCCACACATGAGTCAAAGGATGTGTAGATCTAGGATCCTCAACAGAGTCTCTCAAAACCTTCAAAAGTCCCTCATCGATATCAGTAATAAAAGAAAGCATGCCTTGTGTAGACCCAGACAAGAATGTCTTGATGATGTCACAAGCTAACTATTCACTCAAGTGAGACCATATAACCATGCTAAAATGTTGCAAGATGAAGGACAAAAACAAACTAACACCAGGGTGAAACCATATCACATGGGGCCTGATGTACATGTCATAAGGGGGCTGTGTCTAGTCCAAAGGGGCCAAACCAAGCAAGCACCCCAACAAGCTCAACCACTAGAAGAGAAGGTTTAGGTCCCCTACACACAACCAACCCAATGCCAGAAACATTAGGTAAGTGAAAAATTTTAGTGATAACAATAGATCAAAACCACATAGGCCAAGAAATCACATAAAAAAACACTTGGAATGCACAGCTTCACCCATGCCACAATAAATCCACATAAAAATATAAAACATAAACACTTAGGAACTTCTCGAGCCCAACTCACACTGGGCATTCCCACCAGTAGGTCACACTAGGCATTCCCACCAGCAGGTCATGCTAAGCATTCCCACCAACAAAGTCACGTTGACCGTTTCTTGCCTTGGCAAGCCAAAAAATTCACAAAGTCATGCTACCTTGGCAGGTTGAAAATTTCACAAAGTCATGCTACCTTGGCAAGCTGAAAACTTCACAAGTCACGCTACCTTGGCAGGCTAAAAAATTCACAGGTCATGCTACCCTAGTAGGTGCCAAAATTTTATAAGCCACATTGCCCTCTAAAATTGAAAAATTTTGCCCAAAAATTCAAAGTCACGCTATTCATTCCCTGCTCCAAAATCCAGAAAAATTCACAAGTAATGTTGTCCTAAAAAATTACAAGTCGCACCACTCTCAAAAATCAAAAATTTTTGTAGAACAAAGAAATCCCAAGTTCACGTTGGCCTTCCCCTAATAGTCATGCCAAGAAAGCCCAAAACCTTGCGGCCTAAGATGTATAAGGAAGCTAAAAAGCCCAAATTTGCAAAAAGCCCCAAAAGCCCAAATTCATAGCTCACGCTGCCCTGCCCTGGAACCCCTCGTTTACAACTTATGCTGACCAAGGCGTTGGTAGCCACGACAATGATTGATGTCAAAGCTTCCCAATAACGCCACTCACACTACAGTCAAATGAAAAATTGGTCTTCCACGCATTCTTGCTAACTCTCCCTGTGGCCCAAAAACACCAAGAAAACTAGAATCCCTATGATCCAAAATGCTAGAAAATCCCAAAAATCTAAGAAATCCCCAAAAATCATAGCCACAAAAATATTACCCTAGGTAACACTACTAGAGTAAAATAGGGGAGAAACAAACTTACCCATGCAAAGCCCTCTTCCACATTAGAATCTTGGCTTGGGGAAGACACTGGAGAAGCAGTTCGCTCTCCTCTATGAATGCCAGATCCACTACCCTCTTTCCCTTGTCCCAACTTAACTTTCGTCTGCCCTTCAACTTCATGTTGCCTTGTGCACACTGACACTGTTGACAGTAAGTCACGCTAATGTCGTAGCTCACATTGCACTCCAAAGTCATGCTGCAGTCAAGAAGTTACGCTAGCACAAAATGCCCTTCTTCCACTTCAAAATCCCCTTTTTAAATCCAAAACATTCTTTTTTTATCTTTTTTTTGTTGCACTTTATTTTTCTCTCACTTTATATTTGCATTATTTGTTTAAATTTGTTCTCATTTGTGTTATATGTTGGCACATAAAATTCAAAAAAATTTGAAATCCCTGAACTTATTATTCACTCTTAAATTTAAAAGTTAAAATTTAAAAATGGTGCATACACTCAGTCCAAATGACAAGTCAACATCTAGCCCGGTACAACATTAAACTACCATATGGCCCGATATGGCCTTAAACTGCCGTATAGCCTAGTACAGCCTTAAACTGCCACATGGCTTGGCATATGCGTATAAGTTTAAAATAATGATTATGTTGATGATATCGCAATCAAATCTAAAACAAATGAAAAACATGCAAAAGATCTATACTTAGTGCTTAAACGTTGTCTCAAATATGACCCTAGACTCAATCCAAAGAAATCTGTTTTTGGCATCAAAATAGGTAAAATGCTTGGTTTCCTAGTCTATGAAATAGGGATACAGGTAAACCCCGATAAGGTTAAAGCAATAACCAATATGAAATCACCAAGAAACCTCACTGAACTACGTGGCCTCCAAGGTAGACTACAATTCATCAGATGCTTTATCGAAAGGCTGATAGATAAGTTGAGTCCCATGCAACATCTATTACAAAAGAATGTACATTTCCAATGGACACAATAATGCCAGGAAGCATTGAAGAACATAAAATAAGAGTTGGCACAACTACCAACTATTTATCCTCCACAAAGTGATAAACCTTTCTACATCTTCCTTGCAACTTCCAATTCCTCCATTACATCAATGCTTTGTCAAAAACGTGAGGATGGAGTTGAAATCCCTATATATTACCTAAGCCACACATTAATCACCTATGAACAACAATACAACAACATAGAAAAATCATGTCTTACCCTCATCTTCTCCTTAAAGAAATGGCGGCATTATCTTTTCTATAATCAGGTTTACATCATTTGCAAGGATAATGTACTCCGTGCCATCACTAATAACATCTATGAGTCGAATAGGATAGCTAGGTGGAAAGCAATGATCGTAGAGTTTGAATTACACTATGTTGCTCAATCTTCCACAAAAGGTCAAGTAATAGTCACACAATTAGCCATATTGCCAACACATGATCAAGCAACAATAAACCCCAAATTCCCACATGAGAATGTTAATAGTATCGACACCGTACCTGACAACTATGAGGTAATTCTATATTTCGATGGAGTTTCAACCTCTTGAGGAGGAAGTGATGCGGTCATTTTAATGTACCCCTCTAGAGAAATCCAACCCTTTGCCTACCGATTAACCTTTCCTTGCACCAATAACATGGTAAAATACGAAGTTCTTCTTCGAGGTCTTCAAGCAACATTAACTTTAAGAATCTCATGTCTTGTAGTCCGAGGTGATTCATAACTAGTTATTAATCAAGTCACTAAGGTTTACACATGCAAAGCTCTCCATTTACAACCATATTGTGATTTGACCAAACATTTGATGAGGCAACTAGTAGAAGTGGATATACAACATGTCCCTAGAAGCGAAAACACAATGGTTGATGCACTTGCTACACTAGCCTTAAACATGATACCCAAAATGTTTCATGTGTTGCCAATCTCTATAACAAGTTGTGTTGAACCTATAATTAACACACGTGATGAAATACCTATAGTATCTGTTAGTACAACACACGTGATAGAATGGTATGATGACATAAAAGAGTACCTTCTAAGATGTGAACCTCCACAACATTTGACAAATGTTCAAAAGGATGCCATATGGAAAAGTTCCTGTCAATAAGGATTAATAGGAGACACCTTGTATCGCAGATCCTATGAAGGCATTCTATTGATATGTGTTAGTAGTGTTGATAGTCAAACAATTGTAGAACAAGTCCACAAAGGACTTTGTGGAGGACACATTGCACCTAAAGCAATGGCAACAAAGATTAGGTGCTTAGGCTATTATTGGCCATACATGGAGTATGATTTCATCTCCAAGGTCAAAACATGTCACATCTACCAAAAGCATGGTAATTTAATGCACGTGAAACCTAACAAATTGCGTATAGCACAAATCACATGGCCATTCCAAAAATGGGGTTTAGAATTAATTGGACTGATAACACCATCATCCTCTGTGGGACATAGCTTTATTATTACTGCAACTAAATATCTCACAAAATGGGTAGAAGCTATTTCCCCTAGGAAGACCACCTCAAAACACATTTTCACTTTCATAATAGAAAATATCGTGACCCATTTTGGTATTCCAATGACCATTGTTACCGACAATGGGCCACAGTTTAGTAGTGCAAACACTAAAAGCTTTTGTGAAAGCCTGGGTATTAAACATGCATTTTCATCACCTTATTACCCATAGACCAATGGTCAAGTGGAGGCTACAAACAAAACTGTCATCATAGTTCTCAAAAAGATGCTAAATTAGAGCAAGAAACTATGGCATGAACAATTAGTCTACGTGTTGTGGGCATACCAAACAACACATCATACATCTACAGGTAAAACTCCCTTTAGTCTTCTATATGGATCTGAAGTTTTTTTACCTTTAGAGTTGCAGGTTTCCTTGTTGCGGATAGCTCTCTCCGACCTTCTCAATGAAAGTCAGAACAATGAATTGGGCATCACTGACCTTGACTCAATATAGGAGGAACATGTGCGAATGCTTGATCAAATCGAATGGTACAAGAAACAACAGCGGCAATGACATAGAAACAATATGCATAAGCACCCGATTAAATAAGGAGATTTAGTCCTTAAAGCCATACGTGAACACTCAGATAAATTCTCAGCCAACTGGGAAGGGCCTTACTTAGTCACTAAGCTGTACAATAATGGAGCATTCAAAATTGCTGATATGAATGGGAACGAGTTTGCTAATCCTACAAATCACTTGTACTTGAAACAATACTATGTCTGATAAACTTGAGGTATGTTAAAGTCCTGGAATCATGACTTAAAACTAATACCATAGAAAATTTTTGGCATCATGACTTAAAACTGATACCACAGAAAAGTCGTGGCACAATGACTTAAAACTGATACCACAGAAAAGTCCTGACATCATGACTTAAAACTAATACCACAAAAAATTCCTGGCATCATGACTTAAAAATGATACCATAGAAAATTCTTGGCATCATGACTTAAAACTGATACCACAAAAAAATTTTAGCATCATGACTTAAAACTGATACCATAGAAAAGTCTTGACATCATGACTTAAAAATGATACCACAGAAAATTCTCGGCAGCATGACTTAAAACTAATACCACAAAAAAGTCTTGGCATCATGACTTGAAATTGATACCACAAAACATCTTGGGGTCATGAAATTAAATCGACACCATAGAGCTCCATCTGGTATGACACTAAACTAGCACATCTGTCCGCCATGACATGAAACTAGCATTTAGGGTCCACTAAGACTATAAACTGGTTTGCCTCTTCACGGTCCGCTATGACTATAAACTAGTAATGCTTCATCTGCTACGATGCTAAATTGGCGTAGTCCAAAGGGTTATGATGTAAAACTAATCCACAACAATCTGCTAAGACTATAAACTAGCAACACCATCGATGACCAGGAAAAATTTGAAAAGATATGTTGCTGCAATTAGCTATACATGTTCCAAAAATACTTGTTGAACAATTTGTCTTATGGACATTAATGAAGCTAATGTTGTTCATAATTCTATTTTCTTTGAAAATTGCACATGGTGACTCCATCTCTTGGTTTAAAGTGCTTAGTTAACTGATTCATTTTTGTTTTTCTTGTCTTCTTGAAGTTGTGTTTGCAGGATGATACTCCTGAGGCGTTTGTACATAGATGCACTTCATCATGATGACAAGGTATCACATTCTTCTAAACACACGTAACTAGGTTAATCAATATGTTCATAAGTACATTCCCAATTCTTGATATATCCCCTATTTCCCCATCATGTCCCAATTTTTCTATTCAATTACACCCCTGGATACATTCCACTTAGTTCAAAACTCTTGATACACTATTGCACACTATGACTCTCTAAGTCGTTGCAACGCGAAACATAGTACATAGTACATGATGCAAAATGCAAGTACTCAAACACGAGCACAGCACAAAAAGCAAGCTCTTTCAAAAAGACCGAGAAAAGAAAAATAAAAGAAAAGGAAAAGACAAAAGAAAACAAAAAAAAAAGGAAAAGAAGAAAAGAACAAAAAGAAAAAGTACAAAAGGGTCAAAGAGAAAAATGCATGGAAAAGGTCTTCATGACCCCATTAACATCATAAACCATAGATTATTGGCTATTCTCATATAAGCCCTAGACAAGAAGGTAATTGTCTTAGAAAATAGTTACACTCATTTCTCAAAGAGATCATGTTGCACATCATCGTGTGGCTTTGGCTATTTACAACGAGCCCTGTAAACACTCTATAAGAGTCCCGTTTCTCCAAAGAACATACTTCCTTTGTCTTGGTCTTGAGTCTTCTGAAAATCGGCTACTAACAAGGACCAGAGATATAGCTTATTCATGTGAGAGCATTTCCTCTTCCACAATCCCGACAACAATTATAACCCTTGAGCAACTCTTGATTTCCCCAATTACAACCACTCCCCTTGCATCTTGAACTGCACCTCCCCAACCCCATGTACTTTTGAAAATGATGTGATGACGTTCAGCCAAGGGCTAATGGATAATGTTTGGTATCTAGTTGTTCGTGGTGTTTTACACTTCTTTGTCGACACCTCTCAGGTAGATTCCTCCAAACGTCAACAAAGAGGGACCACTGAAACACCACTAATTTCAGCCTAACACTTTGAAACAAGAATTACTCAAGCCCTTTCGAGCTTTTGGAAGGCAAAATTTGGCTAAGGCATGGAAATCATGCTTAGCTAAATCAAGCCAGCTTGTTCATCCTATCAAGTTGGAAGCTTTCCCATAGCATGACCAACTCTCAGAGTCTCAAAACTAAGCCAAAATGATCTGATCTAAAATGCCCAAGTCATCCTTAGAGCACATCCTTAACAGCTTTAGTCCCAACTTCCGAAATGCCAAATTTCAAGTCAAAATTGCAAGTTTTTGTAAGATGTCATGCCACATGTCACGCCTCATGTCACGTTACAGCGTGACTACAACATGACCAACTCAAAGTGGTTCCAAAAAAGTCACATCCAAGCTCAAATTCTATATTTCAAAACACTCTCAGGATCAACTATAACTAGATAGCAGTTGCACTCAAGAATCAAGCTTCAAAATCACAATTTTGAGCAAAATACATGATTTTCGAGTCATGTCACGTTGCATATCACGTCGTGGGCATGCTATAACGTGACTCTAGTGTGAATTATCATAAATAGCTCAAGGCACTTTTAGGCTCAATTTGTCAATCATAGTTAAGAAATCCTTGCACTTCAAGAATCAGGCTTCAAATTTCCAAAATTTGGTGAAAAATTGCAAGTTTTTGTTCATTCACACTGAGGTTACACTGTAGTGTGAGTGTAGCATGAGTGTCGTGTGTGCACGCTCAATTCACACTAAGAAAAAATCAACTCACACTTGAAATTATTGCAAGCAAGAACACTTCAAACAACCACGGAACCACTTGAACCGACATCCTACAACAGTCAAGTCAAAGATCCAAAAATTTCAAGTGAGCCAGAGTCAATTTCTCTTGATTCCATTGTAAATTTTCACTTGTGGGGCTTGTCAGGCCCTCATGGTCTAAATTTTATGTACTTTCATGGGCTTGAGTAAGCCACACGTTGTAAGATATGATGCACCTAGTCTAGAACATAGCTTGCCAACACACATACAACTCATGCACAACTGTCCACCAGACATGTGTCACTTGATCCATTTTTCTCTTATCCCTTAGCCATTGATTCCATTCTTCAATTCCACACCCAAGCCTGGCCCAATACTATAAATACCCTGTCAATTCACATAAACGGGGTTGGCAATTTTTGAATTAAAATGGCCTAGGAAACTCAAACCAAAAATCCTTGGGCGCTTCGCACACTCTAACTAACAACATCCAAGCACTTCTGAAACACATCACATCACATCACCCAGGGGCTTCACACTTGACCTACCATCCACACGTGCAGCTATGCTTTGATCGGTGCACAAGCACCTAGACAACTGCCTTACCCTCAAGGTCATCCAAGATAATTCCACTAACAACAATAAGCTTATTATCCAAGTGGAACTCCATCATAACCATATGAGTAATACTGAAAATGGCACCAACCACAATCATAGGAAATGCCACTGCTAAAATAATAGTACCCTTACAGGCAATCAAATCTGTACGGGTACTATGTTTACTAACCCATTTCTCCATGAAGCTCTACCATCCATGCCTCATTCCAGCATCACTATTATCCTCCAAAGTACCACCCAACACATTCATTATCTTCTCAAGGGAAGAACCCATATCCATACTGATGAGTGACAGGGTACCCCTACACTCAACCATATGAATACGAGCATTTCACGCACGATCCAGTTGAATTCCGTAGATAGGTTAGTTGTGGTATCTAGATAGTTACTCATTGGTCACAATTCATTGTCTTTCCACCTGGACTAGTATTAGCTTTTTCATGTATGGTTTAGTCCAAAGTGAGGTGTATGATGTGTTTCTACACTAGTACTACTCTTGAGTATGATGGAAAATAATATTAATTAAACTGAGAGAGAGAGAGAGAGAGAGAGAGAGAGAGAGAGAGAGAGAGAGAGAAATTCTAAGCTAGCTTAAGTGCGATGAGCATCCGTTCCTTAATCATCCATACACATCTTGGACCTCGTGCATGACTACCACTAGGATTACCAAGTGCATGGCCTAAGTACACTACTGGGTTACCAAGTAGTCACACTTGGTAAAACCGGGCTCTGATAACTGGGCTCCTATAATTGGGCCTGACAAACCATGACTCATCATACCCCCACGATTGAATAACAACTCATCCTCAAGTCAAAGAAAGTGAGGAAAAAGTTCAATTGATTACACAGTAGATAGGTATGGGATTATTAACTAACTAGCAATTTATTCATGCTGCAGTGGAGGATTAAACAAAATTTGGACATAGACACAAAAGACAAAACTTGTGGAACTTATGGGATGCCCATTAGTGGTGGCTCCTCCTCCATGGATGTCTTTTCTTTATTTTGCACTCTAGGCTTCTGAGATTAATATTGTTGAAGAAGTGCCTGGAGTTTCTCCTCTTCTATCCATAGATTATGAGTTGTCCATGCTAATGTTCCAATGTTTGATGGAGTCGGCACTTTCCATGGACACAATAGCTGTGGGAACACTTGATTGGCCTTGACATGTCATGCCACAAATAGCCATCGTTCCTCTTCATAGGCTTGGGCCATGACCTCTCCACTTTTTTCTTGGATAGATTATGCAATAACAGGAGTTCCATGATGGATGTTGAGTGATTGTGCCTCCTACTTTGCATGTTCTGCATGAAGTCCTTGGCCTCTGCCTTCTCCTGGTCATTCAGTTGCACCTTGAGAAGGTCCTCCTTATTTTCTTCTTCTAGGGGCCATCTATAATCACACAAAGATTAATTGTTAGTAAGGTTATTGAAAAAAGTTCAATAATTTCATACCTTACTCATTACCTTTAATAAATTTTGAATTCTTTGCTTAGTGTGATTTTAGAGTTAGAAATTTCTTTCCCATAAAAATATTTGACTCAAGAAGCCCCTTTATTTACTTGTAGATTGCTAGACATGGACCATGCAAGGCTCTTCTTAATTCTGGTTCTGGTATCAATTTCATCTCCCTTGACATGTACAAAGCCTAGAACCTACCACCTCTCATGAAGAGCAACATCCATTTAGAATTGGCTAACTAGTTAATCACTATCCCTTTAGGACTAGTGGAGGACATCATGACCATAGTTTGTGGGTGGTCCTAACTAGTCGATTTTCTAGTGATCAAGGTTGAGAATTGTAAAGATGACTTCCCCATCATTATGGGAAGGGATCGATGCACGTATGGGCATAAGGGACCTCTCCTTGAAAATCTCCAAGAAAAATGAATTTGGAAGGCTAGAGAAGAAGCATGTTCTATGCATCGCATACAGTGATACTAGGTGCAATTCCATGCAAAAGATCTAGTCAATTAAAAATACATTCATCACAACATGTAATTAATGTGCACAAGAAATAGATATCTAAAGTTATCTATACGTAGTATCCACAAAATAGGAGGGTACTCAGTGGTTGACAGTTGAC
This sequence comes from Gnetum montanum, assembly GCA_015680685.1. NCBI lineage: Eukaryota > Viridiplantae > Streptophyta > Gnetopsida > Gnetales > Gnetaceae > Gnetum > Gnetum montanum. The sequence continues at coordinate 157,292 of MNCI01011020.1, read as the reverse complement.
TTTGATAGCAACACACTATGCATGAAACTAACTAAGAGCTTGACATGTGCTTATGTTGAAGGCATGGATGAACTTAAGCAAGTTCATCACCAACTCTTTGATGATGAAGATGATGATACCTATTGGGAAGTGTTGGAAATCCCTGATAATTTCGAGAAAGAACCCCTAATATCATTTGTGGATCAAGTGTTGGACACCATATCCAGGCATTGCTATTATAGCTTCTTAGATGGTTATAGTGGCTATAACTAAATCCAACTTTCACCTAAGGATTAGGCCAAGACAACATTCATGAGTCCCTGGGGGACTTTTGCAAATTGCAAGATGCCATTTGGTTTGTGTAATGACCCTACAACATTTCAATGCCTAGTCCTTAGAATTTTTTCAACAATAGATTGGTACCAAGGTAGAAGTCTTTATGGATGATTTATCTACCTATGGGGCTACATTTGAGCAAGCCTTGGATCACCTTGAGCAAGTATTAAAAATATGTGTTGAAACAAACCTTAAGCTTAATTGGTAGAAAATCCATCTAATGGTCCAGGAGGGCATAGTACTAGGGCACTAAATTTCACAAAAAGAGATTAATGTAGACCTAGAAAAGATAAGGATCATCCAAGAAATCACATGTCAACTAGAGATAGTTAAAGACATCTAATCATTCCTTGGACACAATGGCTACTACCAATGGTTCATAGAGAATTTTTCTAAGATCACAAATTCGTTGGTGAAGCTTACGAAGAATGATGCTTCATTCATTTGGACCAAGAAGTGTGAACATGAATTCTACTAGTTGAAGGAAAAACTCAAAGAAACTCCAATTCTACAGGCACCAAACTAGTCCAGACCATTCCACATAATGATGGATGCATCTAATTATGTCTTAGTAGTCATGCTTACATAGTTGGATGATAAGAAACATCCATATTACATCCATTGCATGAGCTAAAGCATTGTGGGTGCATAATTAAATTGCACCACAACTGAGAAAGAACTAATGGCAGTGGTGTATGATCTAGAAAATTTCAATATGTGCTTGAATACATGGTGTTTGTGCACATAGATCATAGTGCCATCTACTTCCTAATGAATCAGCCAATGGTGAGCCCTTGTATCATATAGTGGCTTGTGATCTTGTAGGAATTTGATCTCACAATGGTAGATCGAAAAGGAACTAAAAATGTGATCACTGAACATCTTTCATAGTTAAGATGGAATAACAAAGAAGAGGAGAGCCTACTCTTTGATCAATTTCTAGATGAATTCCTCTTTACAAGGGTAATCAATGACCAAGTGCTCATAGAAAAAAATGGTATAATGGCATTCTCATTTACCTTCTCACTCAAGAGATTCCATAAGGTCTGGACTTTAGAAAGAAACAACAATTACTTTATTGAGTGAAGTACTTCATGGAAATCAACTAATACCTTTACAAGGTGTGTGTCGATGGCCTAGTTCATTGGTTTGTCCCTAATGCAAATTAGCTACACATTCTCCAAGATGCTCATGAAGGCCCTTGCAAAAGCCACTATGCAAGGAGATGCACAACCATAAAAATCTTAATGGTAGGATATTATTGGCTTATAATCTGCAAGGATGCCCACTAGTTTCTCCAATATTGTGAACGTTGTCAAAGAGATGGTGGTATGACTACTTAAATAGAGGGTCCTCAATAGTGGATTCAACTAATAGAGCCCTTTAACATATGGGGCATATATTTCATGGATCCCATCACATCCATGTTCAATGGAAAGGCGTATATCATCGTAGTAGTTGACTACTACACCAAATCAATAGAAGCAATAGCCATCACTAACTATACATCATCCACTATTGCTTAATTTGTATAACAAAATGTTGTAAACAAGTTTGGGATGCCATGTGCACTGATTTTTGACAATGGAACTCATTTTATAGGTGCAAATTTTAGAAAGTTGATGCAAGCCTTAGGGGTTAAACATAAATTAACAACACACTATCACCCCCAAGCCAATTGTCAAGCAAAGGTAACTAACAAGGAGATTACAAAGATCCTAACAAGGACCATAAAGCAATATAGGAAATATTGGAGCAAAAAACTCAATGATGCCCTTTTGGCCTACTACTCAACATGAAAAATTCCTATTAACTACTCTTTCTTCTAGTTAGTGTACAGAAAACTTCCAACACTTGATTCAATATGATCTTTGTACACTCTCAATAGTCTATGATCTGGACCTTTACCTGAGTTTAGCACAAAGAGAAAGATTGATCAACCTAAATGTGCTAAATGAAAAATGATTAGTGGCTCTATCTTTAAATTAAGTGCACATGGCATTTAAAAAGCAACAACATAAACTTAGAAAATGGAAAGTAAAACTTCAACTTGGAGATAAGGTTCTCTATTGGAACCCAACACACAAACCCTAGAAAACAAAGTTTCAAACATTGTCAGAGGGACATTATATAATTGATCAAACCTTTTCCTTTCATGCCATGTTAATCTACAAACTTGAGAGCCTACATAAAGAGTAGGTAATCAACATCCAACAAGTATAGCTTTTCCATGAACCTAAGCAAGCTAGTGCAACAAATACCTCAACAAATGAACAACCACGTTCAATTTTTTAGATCTTCTCCTTCCAACTTAGTTGTGGGAAAGATGGCCATCCATTCTAATGATCTACATGCCTCCTCAGTTTTCTTTTTCTATTTTTTATTTTCCACATTTTTGATTTTACAATTTATTTATTTTACAACTTTTTTATTTCTAAAATTTTTTCCATTTTACACCATTTTTTTGTTATGCACAAATGTTAGTACATTTGAATCTTTCTTGGATAATTTACACTTTCTTATATATTTTACTTTGTTTTATTTGAGTGTGATTTTTCATTATTTTTCTAATAAAATAATTAATTACCATAGGACACAATGCCACTGTTATTGTTTACTAATGATGGTTTGTGCTTAATGTTGTCATTATCAATGTTTAGCCTCTATTTTTGAATTCTAATGTCTAAAATGACTATGACATGGTTTATTTTTCATTTAATAAGCAATGAGTCCATGTCATCTACCCATCCACAAACTCTATGGTTTTCCTTGTTTTGGAAGTTTGAGGTTCCTTTCATTAAAGAAACTCTTAATAAATTGATGACCTTGATAGTTTCCAAAATTGGAAAGGATTCAAAAGCATGTACAAGGTATGACTTCAAGGGGACTCAATACTCTTTGTACTCTTCTACTTGCTTGAGTGCTTGGGTGTTTTCATGAGCTACTTACTGTTTGATGTCATCCACTACAGGAAGTCAAATAGCATCTTTGCATGGTATGGTTCCCATCCAAAAAGCAAAAACCAAAAAAAAAATGATGGAAATTTAAAGCACACCCCTTAGACAAATAAATGGTCTACAAGCACTAGTTATGGGACTAGAAAGACATGTTACCCATGCTTGAAATCCCCCTATAACTAAGGCCCTCTCTCACTTCATACTTCTCTTTTCTTCTATTTATGGACCAATGGTTGGGAGCACTTATGTATCTCAACAAGGTGGATCAATCTTAGAGTAGCAATGTGAAGTCACTGAAAGAGGCTAGTTTTTTTCTGGACTAAGGATGGATCTTCTTAGGTCATTTTAAACACAAATTCCACAAGGGACTTCTTATGACCTCAATTCAAGATTCCATCCCACCTTCTTAGCCATCCATCTATCTACCATAACTTACCTCACTACTAATTTCTATGTTATGCTCAATGTCTTAGTTTGATATGTTGAAATTCTTAGATAGATTCTTCTGGGTTGGTTCTTAACTTTTTATGATCATTAAATCAACTATGGGACCCATAGACTCCTTAGTTAACATTGTGCAAGGGCAAAAAGTGCATGTGCCTACTATGGGGAGGACCCACTTGCATATCTCTTGGTTTGAATAGCTAAGTCCCTTACCTTAGACGTAATTACAATCCAATCTTTCACATATTCCATTGTGTATTCTGGTCTATGCTCCTTAAACTCTCATTACATTCATTATCCAAAACATTTTCTAAATTTGCTAAGCTTCAACATCCTCATCTATTATCCTTGCAATTTTCATGGCTTTTTGTACTTCCATTTGATCCTAATTTCACTCAAAAACTCCTTATATTTTGGAAGCTTGACCAAAGTCAATGGTGGTCAATAACTGCATCGACTAGGCCTAGTCAATTGGGCCCCGTTGACTAGGCCCAATCAACACAAGCCAAAAGCTCTATATATACCACCTCCTACTTTGCAACTTTTTGTCATTTTCTTCATAACATGAGGAGAGTTTTTGCCATTTTTCAAAGCCCAAAACCTTCCAGAGCGCATAACTTTCCAACTATTTGTCCAAATCATTTCGTTATTTGATCTTGTAGCTACTGGAGGTAAGCTCTTAATAATGGGACCCACAAACCTTTAGGTTTCTAATGAAATTTTTTGAAAATTTTTCTAACTTCCCCAAAGGATTAATGAATACAACAATATGAAACCATCAATTTTTGAGAATTAACCCTTCTAACACCCTCCAGAATGACTTGTTAACATTAAAACACAAATAAAATAATGATTAAAATTGATTAAATTAGCCATAAATGCAACTTAGCTAGGTGTAAATATTCCAAGGAGATGAGGTATCCCAATTGTTTCATGTTATACAACAATTGCTAACCCATGGTCATGTTGTGATTATAGATGGTGCCAACATCGAAATGACCATAGGAAGGAGAACCCTCTCAACTAAGGAAGAAATGGCCTAGAACTAGAAGGGGCCAACAAGAACAAGCCCAGGATCAACCAAAATAAATCCATGTAACAAGACCTCTTTGTAAGGAGTCCAAAGTGGAATATATTCAATATATTCCTAAATAAGAAGTTGCAATAGAATAACTGCAATGTGGGAAAGCACTAGGACCCATACTAAGGCTTGAGGTCACACTAACATAAGCCTACCTCAACACAATTAGGCCCTATGATATCCAACACTCAATTCTCCAGGAACTAAACTTTAGGCTATTTTTAGAGCATAATCCAGCAAAGGTGAAAACATAATTGCAAACTTCTCCCATATGGCCAATCCTCACTTCTAGTGGGAAGTGGTGCATGGGAGAGATATACCTCTTTTCGAACGACAAAAGGGTAGGCTCCATAGTGAAGATCAAGGACATCTAGGTGTTCTACTCAGTTGAAGCTATCACACAAGTTCTTAGGTTTCCTAATTCTACGACACAGCTAGCAAAGCTATTTACACAAGCTGACCCTAAGGCTAAAAGAAGTGGAACCAACAATGTTATGAGGTCAATTGTAAGAATTTTGATGTTCTCACAATGGCAAAATGTGTATACTTCAAGATAGCAGCCTATCACCTTACTCCGATGGTGAGACCCAACAAGGTGACTGTTTTTTCCATCCTAGCATGCATTACTCTAAGTAGGAGATTTCTAGCAAATCTTTCACAATTGATCTATTTAGAGATCAAGAAGTGCTTCAAAGAAAATTAACTTTGAAGGAAAACCTTGCCTTTCCAATGCCTCATTCCTAAACTTTGCAAAAGGAAAGGGATCGTCTGCTATGTAATTAACATGATTAAGCATACTCCTATAGCCTCATGGTCTAATATGATGAATGACAAGACACCTACCATGTCTAAAGAAGGAAAGTAGTAGCTACCACCTCCACCGCCTACCCAAGAAATAACATTGAAGGCCCACATAGCCATTGAACACTTTTGGAAAATCCAAGAGTAGCTTTTGCATGAGTAGGAGCAATGTGCAAAAATGAGTGGTGGAGATCCATCTATATATCAACCTGTGATGAGTCATCTTAATGATGTGGCTCAGACAATTGGCTATAGGGAAATATGTGAACCAATATTGTCTACCCAACGAACATAGTTTTCCATGAGATTGAATCCTAGTGCTTGATGGATGATAATGTCTCTATCTCAACACCATTTATTCCTAGAAATCTCTAGGAATGTTGCCTCCTTTTTGATGTGCTTGGGGGAGGACAAGTGAACAACTATATTTGTGATGTAGCACTAAGTGCAAAAAACTATAGCTGAAGTACTTGTTGACTAAATCACAAAAGTACTTAACATACTTGTAGCATTTGTACCAAACATATATACACTTCAAGATGTGTAGACATCCGTAGGCATGGTCAGTGCATGATTGAGTGCAGCCCAACATGAAGAGTTGTTCGACTAAGCGATGGCGACCAAGCAATCAATTTCAAATATCTTCAAATTTTTGAACAACATGACTACAACCCAATCAAAGCTACTAGAAGCAAAGGGCAAATGCATCATCCTAGAAGGACAACTTGAAATGACTCAACCACAAAACCAATGCTTGGCTATGAAAGTTGCTAAACTACATGTATGTTTTGCTAATCCTGCACTCCTTAGCCTAGAAACAACCAGAGATGAAGCTTTTCAATAGCTTGAAGAATGATTAAAATAAGCTGAGAAGAAAATGGTAACAACCATCTTCAACCAATCCATAGCAAAAGCAAAAACCTACTTCGTTCAAAAATATTTGGTTCAAATGCATCAAGAAAATGAATCACTAACTATAGATAACCATTTCCTACATAATGTTGATGCACAAAAAAATAGATGTAGAAATTCATTTATTAACAATAGGAGCAAATTTCTTGGTTAAACACAAAATTAAGGAAATTTTCTGTAGAGAATCATAATCTATCTATGGAGAAATTCCAAGCCTTACACCAAAAGTCTACCATCAAGATTGCCGCATAGAAAAATGAGGCTCTCAAATTTGAAAGAGTTAGGAATCACTATAGAGATCAGGTTGGCCTATAGAAGGAAGTGAATGAGAAGCATATTCAAATGGCTAAGGAAAAATTAAACAAGACCCTCCAGTAACTCCAACAAAGAAGAGAGGTTTGGTAGCCCATCATTGATAGAATAAATGCCTACAACAAAGTAGAGATCCACCTGAAGGAGTTGTAAATTGAGGAAATGATGAAGTATATAAAATTGGTTAATCTATACTATGCAAACTTGGCAATGCTAACTACTATATGGTTGTAGTTAGAACTTGAAAGGCAAGTGGCTAGCTCATACTTGCTATACAAGGTTGAGTTCAAGCATCATAAGGAAACCAAGCAAAAGGTTGAGATGGTAAACATCAAATATTAGGTTCTCATGGAATAATTAGCCGATCAACAATCAATTTTTGAGAACCTAACCAAGAGAATGAATGATTACCAAGAGTTTTAGAACATAGTTAGGGCATTTAATATCAAATGCAAGAAATTAGATACCTAGTTCATCAATGCCAAAGAACTATTTCTAGCAATTCCTTGTCCTTGGGATGTGCCCATTCAAGCCCACATTGGCAAAGCTACACGGATTGTGCACAATCCTAGGAGTAAGGAGGAGAAAATGAGAGCAGTGCTCGATGCTTTTTACCTCTCACCAAAAGTTGCAATAGTAGCAAGGAAGCCATCATTACCTTAGTCACTGCATATGCCTAAAGTCGGTGAAGGTCCTTTAAAGCCTCAGGAACCTCCAACCTCCATCACCTAGGACTATTTGATTTTCACAACTGACTTCATGACATCAAAGGACATGTTGTCCAATTTCTTAGAGTCATGTCATGGTGTTCAATTTTGTTTCATGAACATTGTAATTTTTCTAATGTGTTGCTCTGTACACCTATGTACTCAATTTTGTCAAGTTAATTTGTTAAGTCTAGCATTAGTTAGTAATCCCATACCTTCCCAATTTTTTAAGGAAACTTAAGGATGAATTTTCATTCAATCATGGGGGTATGATGAGTCGCTAATGGCCACATCAATAAGGCCTTGTTGACTAGGCCCCGTCAATGTGGCCCTATCGATGCATCATTTCATGCATCAATGCAGCCCCATAAATGCAAGGTCTATCATTCCCTATAAAGACATGCTCACTAGCCACATTTATAGCATTAGTCATTCATAGTGTAGTGAATCTCTTGTAATTTTTTCATTCAAAAGTTATAATATTTTCATGAGTGCCTATAGTAGGAGTCATTAAGTGTACAGATATTTATTTGAACACTATTATACTTGATCACGATAGTGTGTATGACAATAAATATGAGCTTATTAATAAACCTTGCAACATTATACATAGTTTAGATGTTTGATTAACGCATTTAATTCTTTCAGTTATTTATTTCATGTTTTCCAACAATTAATTAATTAATTAAGATAAGCTAGATCGATTAAATACATAAGTATGACCACTTTGAGCATAACATGTATTCTCTTAGTAATCCTAGTAGCATTAGTACTTAGTTCACCCAGTAGCGTAATGCTTGGTAACCCAACAGTGGATATGTGGGTTCAGGACATGTATGGAAAGTGGGACCAAATGCTTATGTTAGGACTAGTTAGAGACTAGTTAGTTAGTTAAATTAAATTGGTCATTAAATTACTTCATCTTTCTTTAAGCATCAAAATCATAAAACATAAAATGATAAAAATCATACGCCTCAATTACACTTAACCATACCTTGATACTTCACAAGTGTAATTGGAAAGAAAATGAACAAATTTTAGGGAATGATTCACTTCCTAGAAGACTAGTGCACCAGAAACTACAAAGTCCATAGAATTTGACCAAATTGCATGTGAATGCTTTGTGATTTTTATGGTTCGACATAGGTGTACCTCATCACTAATCAACATATATGTGTATTAATGCCTATCATTTCATCATAGGATCATGCAAATATTGTCAATCATTTATTTGCAACTTCAAATAATCCTTTCTTTTATTCTTTATTAAGATTGGCATTAATAATTATTAGTTTCTTATTATTCAAAAAATCATATTCTAGTACTTCTACTAGGGCTTTTAACTCTAAACATTCTGATTCAGACTTTTCTATGATTTTTAATTATCCCCACTCAATGTTTTCTTCTTGGTATGAGTGTACATAAAGGTGTTTCTTCCTTAATTATTCTAACCTTTTAGTTTCTTCAACATAGGCACTCTATGATTTGATTGGATGATTCCATGTATATTTTGGACTCTATCCCTTTTTCAATAATCATTCATTGGGTGACTGGATATCTTCTTATTTGGTGGCTACTACACATACATATATTCTAAACATTGATTACATGTTGTGTTAATTTCTTATTTGATAACCCATATTTTCTGCACACAATTGCACCCATTATCAATGTATGCAATACATGGAACTTGATGTATCTATATGATTTCAGCTTCAACTTCCTTGAAAATTTCCATGGATAAGTCTCTAATTTCCAACTTAGCATACGTAGTGCTAAGCCATACTCTTTTCATGATTATAGAAAATTCTTCATTATTTTTTCCCATGTGTGTTACTAAGAAGTCAATAGGATGAGACTAGCCACTTATGGTGGTGATGACATCATCCACCTATCTAAGTGGAATAGTTATTGACTTGTCTACAAGCTCCAATCAGATGTTACTCTTCCTTAGTGGAGGAAGATTCTAAGCTTTGTACATATCATATGGAATGAGATTTACTCCTAACATAGAATCTAGTTGAGCTTTTCATGGTTTATGACTTGCTACTTGAAGGTATACTAAGGGACTTCTTAGATCTATTCTTTTCTAGGGAAGCATGCTTGCCGTAATCTAGTGTGTGATAGTTTAAGTAAGCATGACTGTGGTCAAATTTGAATTAGCAGAATGTGGAAGCCTAGTATTCCCTTAAGAAGTATGTGTGGATGGGGTTGATGTAGGTGGAGTTCTCATCCTTTGAATCCTTTCTAGACTTTTTCTAAAAAATGGACATTTCCTAGATCAAAGTTCATTCATTATTACATTCTCTTGTGTGTTTACTACCTTGGTAGCATTCTTCAATTGCAATTGTGTTGGTAGCTCTCCTTACATGACTAGTTGCAATAGTGGCGGTAGAGAATTAGGAGGTTGAGTTGATGAACCAACTATTGGCTAATGTGTGTAAGGATTAGGATACATTCCTGAAGTAGTGGGCCTATGACATTCTGGTGGATAATATTAAGAAGAAGCATGGACTGAAGCATTTCCAAGAGAGTTTGGATGTTGAACATAATATCCATAAGGATCAAGTTTCCTATATGAATATTGTGACCTCAATGATGGCATTTCCCATGCTTTTGGTTTTTACCACTACTACTAATATTTCTCTTGTGGTTGAGGATAGGCTCCACTTGGATAGTATGATGGCTGGAAGGGTTGTCTGAGATTACCCTATGGAGAACATAATCATGTTAACATCTACTTATTAATGAATCTCGAATTAAGTGTGTATGAACCAGACTCTTGCAAGTGAGCCATGATAGGAAAACATCCCTTTTGATGTTCACAATATCATACTTTGTATCCTTCTTCATCTTATAAACTAGATTCTATAATCTTCTCAACTATAGCAACTTTTTCTTTATGTTTATAATTCCCTTGTCCATGATCTCTTCTTTTCTTCTTTTTCTTGTTTTTTTTTAATGCTTGTTTAGTCTTATCTTTCACTATCCTAAGAGCTATAGTGACTTTCTCATCCACTAAGTTCCACATCTTCTCTACCTTCATTGCTATGTCATTAACTAATTTCTAAATTGGTAGAGTCTTCTATTTCATAACGTCCTCTAAGGTTTCATCTTCTTGTCTATCACACATTCTGACATCTCTTTTCATAATTATAGAATCACAATTGTATTCTTCAATTAATTCTCTTATCTTTAATTCTCCTTCTTCTTTGGCTACTTAGTCTATCAACCTTTGAATTTTATGAGTTGTCATCTCTGATACTCTTCCTTGGGCATATACCTCAAGGTTTCTCTAATCATGTTTCTTAATCCATCAATAATATGCCTTAGTTGTTTCCTTTGAAAAATTCCATGACCTAAGAATCTATGTAGTAGAGAATAGTATCTTCCCATTACTACATCAAAGGATTCACATGTTCCTTTTCTCCATCCTTTGATTTGTTTTCTTAAGTTAGACACTCTTGAGTAAGTTTGATACTTGTCATTAAAAGGCTCTAGCATGGTACTCCATCTTTAAATCAATTTTGGTTTTAAGGATTTGTACTAGCTATCTACCTTCTTGATGAGTGCTCTAGGAAATAAATTTTAATTTTTCCAAATTACTTTCAATATTTTGGAGGGAACATGCATCATGGAATTCTTCAAGATGGTGCTATGGATCTATAGTATCCACCTTCAAATTTAAAAATGTTATTCATGTGCAGTCACTTAATGTGACTATCCTTTACTTGCCTAGTAGGGATATATACTACTTCTCTTATGTTAATCATACTACAAATGGCTAGTAGGGGTGCTTCATGATTATTGTATTTGTAAGCTTGATTGTAGTGATTACCCCTTTACTGCTCATAATACTGTCTTTCTTCATACCAGTTTCTATCTCTTCTTGATTCATAATTGTCTTCTTCTTCATCAAAATACCTTCTTCAATATTCATGTCTCTCATGATCCCTTCATCATTCTCTTTCATAATCTCTAAGTCTTTGATCCCTTTTCTTGGATTCTCCTAACAATAGTGAGGAAGAAGAGAAGTAGTTGGAGAATAGTGCTAGCTAGTTCTCCTTGGGTGACTCCTTCATTCATTCCTTTAGGTTTCTATGAAAGCACTAGGCCTTAATCCCACCTATGGTTGGAGTCTTCTACATCTCTCCTTGGTGTCTTTGCAAGGATTAAATGCAATTATACCTTAATAGGTTCCTCAAGATGAATGATAGGCATTTGGTGTTCATGATTTTGATGGATTTTTTCCATTAGTAATGCATCATTATTGATTTCCTCTAAGACAAAAATGTGGTTAACTATCTTTTCTTTATTATTTTCATGTCTTGTATCCATGGTAGCATCCCTTCTAACTTATGCTTTTGTAGGTTGATATGGCCTGGTCATGTGTTTAGTAACATGACACCCTTCTTGTGCATGGTCCAAATTCAACCACATTGAGGTTTCTTGTAGCATTGATGGTGCAAAACATTTAGGAGGAAAAACTACATTACCCTAAAAATCTCTCCACCTCAGCTATTCATCTTGATGGAAGATGAATGTGAAGTCAAAATAGTACAAATGTGTATGATCATATGAAATCCTAGTCTACATAGGTCCATTTTAGTCTTCTTCATCATATTTGTTGTCATTACTTTTCTAAGTTTTCTTGGCATGTGATAACTTTTCCTTAAGTGTAGAAGCCATGTTTTATGCTTTGATGCTCTTTATTGTGTGTGTGCACTATTAAGATTAATTAAATATGTAAAAAATAAACTATGTGATTTATGATATAATGAACTCTATAAGATCAACTACTAAGCAAACATCAATACATCCTTGGCAACAACACCAATGATGAGTGGTAGGGTATCCTAACACTCCACCATAGAAGTCATGAGTGCATGCACACAACCAAATCATAATCCATGGATGGACAATGTAGGTATGGTAGGAGTTGATAGTAGGTTCATGATTATTGTCTTCCCACTTTGACTTAGTGAAGTTCAAGTGTATTGTTAACTCTCAGTGAAGCATGGGATATGTTGATGTTGTTGGGCTTATAATACTTCTAGTTACAAACATAATGAAAGTTATGGATAGAAATATAAATCTAAGTGATAATGGAAATATAAATCTACTCTAGCCTATAGCAATGAGCATCTAGCCCTAACTTGCCAATCACATCTGGGCTCATGTAATTGTTCCTAGANAACTGGTCAACACAATACTATGGGCATTCACTCTATTGCTAACTATAAAAATAAATTGCAAGAGTTTGGTTTAGGATGTAATGAAAATTATTGTTGATGGTATGACCAAGTGTTGCACAAATCCTGAGACATCGCATCCACAATGACATAGGATGAGCTACAATATTGTAGATGCGATATCATAGATATGATATCATGTTTGAGAAAAAATTGGTTTTATCAACTATCATTTTAAGTACATGAAAGATTAGATGTTTAAGAAATTTTTCATACACCAATTCATTGGAGAGTATAACCAATACATAGTTTCTGTGGGGTCTTATAAGTCTATGATGCTTTATATAAGCTAGTACTATTATTCTTGTAGTTACAAATATTACATGATCTCTCTAGATTAGTAATTTCTTTTTATTAAATAGCTTGCAATGATATAAGAAGATAAGTTTATGGTTAATGTTGAATATTTTCATTAATTGTAGAATTTTGCACTACTAAAGTGGGTTCCATTATTAAACATCAACTTTATGAATGTCTTAAATTTATGGAAATTGTTTTATTGGAAGAATGTAGTCATTGTGTTGACAATACAAACTATAGCAATGAGGTGTTAGCTTAGTCATAAGAACCCTGGCGTGGAAAATTCATGTTAAAATTCAATCCTAGTAGACAACATTGAGTTATGGATTTAAAATAAAATTTCTATAAAAGGAAATTCTAAAATTTCTCTATCTCATAGATCTAAGATGATCTTAATAGAAATAAGTAAAAATTCAATTTTAATTGACCTATACTATAATATATGACTTTACATTTTCTACTGGTATAAACAATCAAATGAAATCTTGCCTAAACGTTAAACAATTTGAATGGTTGGATCTATTTTTATGGGCCTTAGTATTTAATAATTATGTTTCTATAATTTTGATATCATTCATACCTTAATGCATACCAATGAACATCTATGCATAAAGTTGGTCAAAAATATTCCACCAACAAAAATCTTAGTGATAATACACTTCCTAATGTAGTGGAAACTACATAGCCCATAATGTAAGCCTTGCAAGATTTTCTATTATTTATTTTTTGGAATACATCAATAAATTAGGCTATATATATATATTGTGTATATATTTTTGTTGATCTCCATGTAATTTTTACAATTTCACTTCTTCCTAAAGGGTTTCTTACAAAAACAAGGAAAAAAAACTCTTTCTAAATGCAAATGAAAATATTAATAAGAAATAATAAACAAATAGTAACAAATGCTGAAATATTCTCATCCTTGAGCCTCTAAAAAATAAATTAATACCATATAAAATAAATTAATTATTCAAATTTCACTAGGAGTTTTTTTGTAATACTAGATAGTTTAGAATGTTTATGTGCTAGGGTTATTCATTCTACTATTAGGTTATGACATTTTTTAAAATAAAATATCATCAAGAAATTGATCAAGAAGAGGTTCTTTATCTTTATTTTATATTCTAACTTAGGATATTTAATCAACCACCATACTTTAAAACCTCTTTTATTCACCATTGTGATGTTGAACTCGCATAGAATCTTCAATTATTTGATAGTCTAATTTGTGTGTGTTGGGGTTGGGGGGTGGGGGAGAGCGTGGGGAGTGTCAGATTAAAAAAAGACTAATAATATTAAAATAATTTAGAGAACATAAAATTATCAAAGAGAGAGTCTAAAGAAAAATCCTAATAGTTTTGGAGATGCCTTTTCTAGTTTTCATCCTTAAAACCAAGCTTTAAATAAGGCCATGTCCTTATTTAGAAGCACCCTCATCGGTCTTTACTTATTACTAAATGGTTTGTTATAAAGAGAAGGAGAAAACAATCTCTAAAGATAAAAGAATACATTAATCAAAAATAAAGAATGAATAGCAACAAAAGTTCAAAGCTTTTCATCCTTGAGCCTTAAAAATAAGGAATTAATACTATAGAAAAAATTATTTATTTAGCTTTCACTAGGGGCTTTTTTGTGTGAAATTATAGCTAAAAAGAGATATCTTTGACAGTATGATATTTGACTCCTAAAGAGAGGTCATAGTTATACTCTTGCTACTAGAAAATAGCTGTACATCAAAGCTTCTAAATAAAGGAGATAATAAGTGACCAAATAAAATTCCAAATGCAAAGAAAGAAAGTAGCCAAAACAAGCTACTCACTAAGAATGACTTCATTGGTGCTTGGTTAAAAGTTGTTACAAATTTTGGATATCCACTTCCAAGCATACTTAGTAACAGGACACTAAAAAAATAAAAGAAAATGAGTCTTTACTTCTACAAAGAGGTCATTTAGGGGAAAAATTTATCATATGTTTAAGACAAGTGTTGATAGGAAGACAGAATCATCTACTTCTACAAAAGGTATTTCTAAAATTTTGAAGAAAGAATCTTTTTTCAAGACTTTTTAAGGCTTGACACTAACTGACTCATTAATATTACCATTACAACAAATAACATATTTTTGCCAATTAATCTAAGAGCCTCATAACATGTAGTAATTCTCCACTCTAGCTAAAATAGTATTGATATGTTATAGAGAATTGTTGATCATAAATAAAGAATCATCTATGAAATGCATGTTAAGTAATTATGTACCTTGATCATCAATTGAAATCTCCTTAATAATATTTCTTTGTAAATCATAATGTAGATTATGTGACAGAAATTCTGTAATAATAAGAAAAAGATAAGGAGCCAGAGGAAAACCTTGATTAACTAATTATTGAAGAGAAAAGGAGGAACTTAATCAAAAATTAGATAGAACTTAAGCATTGGTATTTGTAAGCAAGGTACAAATATGATGAATAAAATAATCACCAAATTCCAATCTAGAGAGATAAGAAATAATGAAATTCCATTCCATCCTATCATAAGCTTTAGCATAATCTAACTTAATAAAAGTAAGGTCTTGTTTGGGGATGGGGGTGTCGAACCCCAAAAAGAGAATTTTATTAATTAAATGAGATTAAGTACATGATCAACATCTGAACATATTGATGGTTAAATAGGGAGAAGAACAATGTCAAATGTAGATGATGAAGGAAAACATCTTGATACATAATCCTTCACAAGGTGTGGGAGTACATTCCAAAAAGCAACCTCATGCTAGGAATCAATAAGAACTACAAGTTAATAAGACCAGGGGAAGAACTGTTGGTGATTGTTTGGGATGCGACCGCCAACGAGTGTCCTCAAACAGGATTTAGGTGCTTGCTAGTCTCTGGTAACACCACGGCACATATACCTCCAAATAGACTCAATAGTTAATGTGAGTATGTGTGTGTGTTGTTGTGGTGTGCGGTTGTGAAATATGAAATGATTGTGTTGTGTGTAAACTAAAAATGACTTATCTTAAAGCTATTCAGCCAACTTTGCCAAGTACTGTGAGTTAGGTAAGTTACAAAATATCTTGGGTGGTCATAACCACCATAGAGATAAAAATGCTACAATGGACAAGTGTCTTATTCAATTTCCAAGTGTCTTCATTCAGTTGCCAAGTGGCCTCATTTAATTGCCAAGTGGTCACCATGGAGATATTTTTATCTCTATAGTGGTTATGATCACCCAAGATATTTTGTAACTTACCTAACTATCTTTGAACCCTATAAAAAGGCTTCACGGGGGAAGAAAAAAAGAATAACACTTAAGAAGAAGACACTTGATACATCACACTTTGGAAGGCTACTAGCTAGCACTTGCGCTCTCACTTGGAGACACACTTTGAGTCTTGGGAGAAGAGCATTTGTACAAGAAATTTTGAAAGATTGCTTGTAAGATGGCTTTCTAAAGAAAAGATTTCAGTCTCTTTGTCATATTCCTATGAGTTATGTTTTATTTTTATTTTGTTTAAATTATTTAGCTAGTGGTTTAGATAGTATCATCCTTGGCAAGTAATTTTGGGATTTTTAGATTACTGTTATTGTTCTTGTTGCCCGATAGAGAATTTTTATTAAAATTTTTCCATAGAACCGCTTGTGTTTAAAAGCCTTAAGATCATTTTAGTAGTGAATTTGGTTATTTTGCAACGTATAAGAACTACTATTGAGATCATTCTAAGAAAGCCTCTGCTTGTAGTCATGTCATTGAACGATTCAATAGTCAAGAGGGTTCAGAAAATCTTTGGTATTTTGATGGGACTAGAATAACTTCTTTTTATCTTTAAAGTGAATCTCCGTGGTATTTCAATCAGAAATTATCAAGTCTTTTGAAGGTTCTATTGAATGCAATTTTTGACGTCCATTATCTAGCCAAAATGGAGTCTCGTATGTGATAGTTTACGCAGCAATTTTTTGGTAGCATAGTAGGATTGTCTTGAAGAAATTGCTTATTTAATCCTTGGAAGTTTGAACAATTCGTAAATATTGAATTTGGGATAGCTTTATTGCAAAGTGTTTACTCGTGTCATTTTACTTTGTTTAAATATTTGAGGTCCACACAAATCTTCTTTCTTTTCAATCTATTTCTATTGAATCTTGCTCTATTTCTAGTTTTCTTATGGAACTTTTTCTTGCTCTGGGGAAAATTAGAAGTAGGTTCGTAGAGTTGTGCTCAAATTTTTTTGCAAAATTTTATTTCTTACAAGTAGGTATTATAAGAACTACGTAGACTAGGCAATTGAACAAAATAGGAACTCCCAACAACTCATAGTACTTGGCAAAGTTGGCAGAATCTCTTTAAGATAAGTCATTTGTAGTTTACACATAATGCAATCATTTCATTTTTCACAACTACACACTGCAACAGCACACACACATACTTACATTAACTATTGAGTCTATTTGGAGGTATCTAGGCGTTGGTGTTGCCAGAGACCAGCAAGCACCTAAATCTTGTTTGAGGACACTCGTTGGCGGTCGCATCCCAAACGGTCGCCAACAGTTCTTTTGGCACTAGAAGGAGGGCTGAAAATTTAGTCTCTAGGTTCTTAAGCCTTGTAATTTTAGCATGTCAACAATTATTTGTTACTATAAAGGCTTAAGAAATACTATTTTGAATTCATGACCAAGAAGATTGATAGTTTTGAAAATTTCAAAGTTTCAAAAGATATTCTAGATTCTAAGACTGATTCTTTATCAGAAGAAGAACAGTCAAAGAAAGTTTTTGAATTGGGAACAAGTAGTGGAGTGAAAACTAAAAGATCAAGAAGATCACCTATTATATTTGGTTTATTGATTCATAAGAGAAGATCTAGGAAGTCTAAGAGTTCAACATTCCAAAGGAATAGGATGGAAAATCCTTGGCAAAGAATTACACCATTAGGATTTCAAAATTACAATGATATTCCTAAGGTAGTTTACAAATATTTGCCTAAGCCTTTCATTCCTGGAAAAGCTTAGTTATCTGAAGAATATATTCATATGTTTGAGTTAGCTTTAGCTCATGCAAATATTCAACATCAAGATCAAGCTTGTAGGTTGTTTGTAT